>JAMZAV010005467.1:0-120387 GCA_024449915.1 Sweltsa coloradensis | reverse complement strand
GACAGAGAGCCTATGCTGGTCAAAACCAGCCACGGGTAAGGGGATGTTCTCACGTAGCGGTCGTCATCGTCTTTGTCATCGTTCGTGCAGTCAATTGGTCGTCGTCGTCGGGGCGGTCGTCAAGGGATACGGAAGGTTCCCCGACGCCTCTAGTTTCGAGGAGTAAAAACTTCCCTTCTTATACTAGCTGATGTTTGCGAGATGGATTTTTTCTCTTGAATCGCCTTTTACGTTTACTCTGGGCCAGCCGGGGGTAAAAAAATCTGTATAAAACAGTAGTTTTCGACACAGAATAATTTTTTATTACATAATCTAAGACGACTCTGGAGCATGATACTACACTTTAAATGACAGTTGAAATAATTATATCTTGTACTTATGACTTTATACGACGTTGTTTAGCTGATGAACCTGAAATTTGCGAAAATTTGCATTTTGGTGAAATTCTTAGATCAGCTTCAACTGGTTTATTTTTTGTTTCGCATAAAAGAGCATCATACCAATAAAAAAGGCATTTATAAAATTGTGTTTTGAAACTTTGCTCGAATATATAATCGAAAACACGTAAAAATATGCGTTCCGAAATTACCTTCTCTTGGTAATCAGCATATTTTGGCCAAAAATCAAAATCCTCCAAGGTCACGGGGTTCAAAGATAGTCCCCATATAATAATATCTCATGGGAAATTTTTGCCGATGGGACCTAGTTCGAAAATTACCACGTTTGGTCATTTATTTCGGGTAATGGTGCTTCCAATAGGCATATTTGTTCTGTTACCTTGTAAATTCACAACTATAGTTAATGAAATATATGTTTTGAGTTTAGCGGGTGAATATACCCAGACCCCGTTAAGAATATCATAATAATAGTATTTTGAGAAGACAAAGACAAAAACAAAAACAAAAGAAAAATCTGTCCATCCATATGCTCCCAAGTCCCAATATTGCGGGCCTACGGCTTTTTAAAGCATTTTTGTTGATCATTTTAGGGAAAAGAATTCTATTTGGATGGCTGATATTTTTACCCTATAATTACGCTTAGGTACTATTGACTTACATTTTTTTCAGATCAACCAATGAATTCATAGAATCCATAGGGTCTGATGGGCTTGCCTTCACGAAAAAATTCTCCTTCACAAATTACCAACTTTTTTTTACTTGCATCCTCTTGTTAGCCTTTATTTTGATGAAAATCTGTGTTTTAAAGCATCACAGTTACCAACATTGTATCGATTAAAATCCTCTTTTAAAAAATTATTAAATTCTCCTTCGAGGTCATTTTGGTGAAAATCTGTGTGTTTTAAAGCGTGACCAACTTTTTATCTACTATTTATCTAAATTTTAAAACAAGCATAAAGTTGCACTAATAGTTCAACTAATCACGATATTCAGCGCATAAATGGCTAAATACAACATTCTAAATTTTCTCTATTACTTTTGCATTCAATTATAATGACACACATAAATAAAACAAAATCACGTTAATATGATTGCTTAGGCATTAATGATATTTCGCCAACAACGTAAAGATCAAAACGAGCAAAAAGAACAAAAGTCGCTGCGTCTTAGCTAGATGATACTACATAGTTACAGCCTACAAACGTGTGTACATGTGTGACGTGTGTAAACGTGTGCATTCTTTGTCAGATGGTAATTTGTCTTTGTCATTAGTAATGCGATAAAACAGTTTTACTATATTCATCATTGAAACGTTAGTGCACTTTCAACTTTTTGGGGGCAAAAAGGGGGGAGTCCCCCCTCTCCCCTCCCCCTTGGATACGCCACTGTTGTCATTTTATATTTTAAAATGTGTATCTTTTATATTTTGCTTGCTTCGTTGTCCTAGTCACAAATATAAGTGTGCGCTAGGGTAAAAATATCAGTCATCCAGATCGAATACTTTTTGCTAAAATGACCCACAATAATCCTTAACAGGCACAATATTGGGAGTGTTAAAGGACGAAAAAAATGTTTAAAAATAGTTTAAGTATTCTAAAAAGACTATTATTTTTATTTATGATGTTCTTACTCTACCAAATGAATGAATGAATGTAACTATTAGTTGTTAAAACTGAACATAACATTAAAACTAGAAATATTCCGTACTTGTTCATTATAGGGAGGGAACCCCCCCCCCGAAAAGGAAAGTAGGCTAGAGGGGTTAGGGGGTTAGGGGGGGACCTAGCTAACCACAGCAACGCACTTCATGCTCCCCCCAACACCACTAGCCTACTTTTCTTTCGGGGGGGGGGGGGGGGGGGGGGGGTCCCTATAATTACAAGTACCAAATATTCCATAGATAACTGAATTTAAAAAGTTGGTTGAACTCCTCATGTACCTAACTGGCAGATAACTAAATATAACTGGAGCTTATAAGTGGAACCAGTCCTAAGACTGTACTTGGTTGAACTCCTCATGTACCTAACTGGCAGATAACTAAATATAACTGGAGCTTATGGAGAGCGAAGCGAAGACTTCAATTCATGACCCCAAAATTTAGCTCGGTGTTTTTTTTGATTTTTTTTTGGTTTGTTCTGTCTGTTGTTAACCTTACCAGGCAAGGGCATACGATCTGATGAAATTGACGGACTTCGAAACTCTGAATTAGAGGCGTATTGTTTTGGGTAAATCGAGGAATATTTTCAATGAATATCTACTTTACTGATTTTTTCGATTTTAGTGTCGATATTTCGTGACATTGGGTAATTTGACAAACGGGTGGGTACAACGTGTCATTTTATACATGGACATAAGGTTATGGTGAGATACTCTAAAACGAAAAATTTGAAAATAGTAGCCAGAATCCATAGAAATGAAGCTTTTAATATAAGTTTTGATTTTTTGGCATATTTCGTGCCATTGGGCCATCTGACCAAACTGGTGGGGCTGAAGTCTATTACCATGAGACATAAGGTATGGTGATGTAGTACCTTTAAAAGAAAAAGTTAAATAGTAGCCAGAATCTATAGAAATAAAGCTTTTAATATAAGTTTTACGGAATAATACCATTGACAGTAAAAAGAACTTGACAACAATCAGCTTACAATGCGTAGGCACGCAACAAGAACTTGCAAAAGTAAAGATATCCCATGCAAACTAAACATTTTAAAGCTCATCCATCAACGCGGCGGGACTTTAGCGTTTTCCTAGTAAGTGGAACCAGTCCTAAGACTGTACTTGGTTGAACTCCTCATGTACCTAACTGGCAGATAACTAAATATAACTGGAGCTTATAAGTGGAACCGGTCCTAAGCCTGTACTCGGTTGAACTATGGTTGAACTCCTCATGTACCTAATTGGCAGATAACTAAATACTAGGAAGCTTCGCAAACGCGTTTTCAGGCGCGTTGTTGGATGAGCGTAATTGGTGCATTGAGCTGCCATGTGTTCGAATGCGAAATGCGAAATGACCTACCCGGTTGACTGATCCTGATTCTTATGTCGTCGTCGCAAAAATTAAAACAATATTACCAAGCGTGTCTCGCAGGCCATAGCAATGGGAAAACGAAATCAATTTAAATACCATCTGCATAACACATGGCAGCTCAATGCACCAATTACGCTCATCCAACAACGCGCCTGAAAACGCGTTTGCGAAGCTACCAAAGAAAAATATTGGAGACAACAATGAAAAATTCGGGCCATAGGACCATGGACTTAGAAAAGTAACTGGCGCCTTGTAAATCCGTGATAGGACCATTGCATAAGACGCACGAGTTTCTTTGGTTATAGGTCACCGCCTGCTTGATGTAATTTTAATTTATTAAAAACGTTAAATTAAGACACACGTTTCAAATTATTCTTTAATTTACCTCAAATTTCACACGAATATATTAATTCATAAAATTAAGGTTCTGTGGGGGTGTTATAAAGTCGAAGAAATTTTTGAAAAAAATGATAAAACGGTAAAATTGCAATTTTCATAAGAAATAATTTTTCGATGCGCTCAAATTTCACACGAATATATATAAATTCATAAAATTAAGGTTCTGTGAAAAAATCATTACAATCGGATAAAGCATGTAGGTGTTATATGTCGATTTTGTTTTTAAATCGAAAAAAATCGTAAAATTGCGATTTTCATGAGAAATAATTTTTCGATTGCGCTCAAAAACGTGGCAGTTCATTTCGAAGGCCTCCAGTAAATTTCATCGCAATTGGAGTATCGGTTTAACCGGAATCGTGTTAAAACACACACAAAAATACAGAAAAAAAACATTCCGGACTTTTTTCTCCAGTGTAGTGAAATGGAATCTTCGCTTCGCTCGCTACGCACGCTATGCTATCCAATAACTGGAGCTTATAAGTGGAACCGGTCCTAAGACTGTACTCGCTAACATGTTTGTTTTCAAATCCCACTGGAGAAACAGCTACGATTACATAATTAGATAATAATCAAAGGTCCAACTGACTATTACACCATGCACAGTACCAGCTGATTGTGACCAGCTCACAGATTGGCCTCGATTCTTACGCCTCTAATTTGTGTTTTTGCTTTGTGTTCCAGGTGACTCTCCGTACACATGCGCCGGAACCGGAAGACGAGCATTGCAGTCACGAAGAAGCGGGACTTTCGAAACTAATCACTAAAGAATGCTTTGAATTGTGTAGCTTTGGTTCGCTTTGATAAGTCAATGTCTTGAGTTCGATTCCTTGGCGTAGTCCGGATGCTCGAGCGATCGTCTGTAATCGTGTAATCGTCATTAATTAATTTAGATATAGCTATTCTTAATTTCTCACACCTTATTTCGTATTCTATTCAAACAAAATGATGATAAACACAATATTGTATTTTTTGAAGATAATATGGCCAACTGACAAACCTGGGCTATTACATCGAGTATTCATGCTCATTCATATCAATCATGCATTGTTGTCATCCATTAATCAATTCATTCGTCAATCATTATTCCCGTATTTATTCTAATTCATGCTTCGTTTGACAAACGGTTAAGGGAATCAACCGCGTGTTTCTATTTTCTCAAATATGCAACCAAGTCAAAATATAGTGAATGGCTTTTAAACCTGGCTCTATTAGAAAATCAAAACTAATTTTTTATTTATTTTTCTGATCGGGCATACGGCAAATATTGCCTCTTTAAAAAATTTTCAAACTTCTGTTCGCCCTAGCACACCATTTTAACGTAGGTAGTTGTGTTTTTGTGACATTAATTTTCAACTGGTGTTCTAGAAGCTGAGAGATTTTTTTTACAATTGTTTTTCCTGCGAATTGTTTCGTGAGGCGGTACAAATCGGTACAAAATACCGCAAACTATATACAAGTTTCCCATGAGTTTTCTGCAAATTTCAACCTCTCGGGTGGTGGATATTTTAGAAGTGCCATATTATTTAAATATGTTGAGCCACTCGAGCACATTAACACGTGCACGATAGGTGTTGCCTTTGGATCAGCATAGAAAGTACTGTATTACCTTACATTCAAGCAAAGATTAGATTCAAATCAATTAATGTGTGTGTAAAGCCTTTAGGCCTACACAGCATACACCAAGCTATACTACTTTTTGGATGAGCGTAGCGAGCGAAGCGAAGATTCCATTCTACTACACTGGAGAAAAAAATCCGGAATGTTTTTTTTTTCTTTCTTTTTTTTGTATTTTTGTCTGTTTGTCCACACGATTCCGGCTAAACCGATACTCCGATTGCGATGAAATTTTATGGAGACCTTTGAAATCTCTGAACTTAGAACTGCCACGTTTTTGAGCGCAATCGGAAAAAAATTTCTCATGAAAATCGCAATTTTACGATTTTTTTCGATTTTTAAAAATTTCTTCGACTTATAACACCTACATGCTTTATCCGATTTTAATGATTTTTGCACAGAACCTTTATTTTATGAATTAAGATATTCTTGTGAAATTTGAGCGCAATTGAAAAAATATTTATCATAAAAATCGATATTTTACGTTTTTTTTTCTTTTTTTAAACAATTCTTTGACTTATAACACCTACATGCTTTATCCGATTGTAATGATTTTTTCGCAGAACCTTAATTTTATGAATTAATATATTCGTGTTAAATTTGAGCGCAATCGAGAAATTATTTCTTATAAAAATCGCAATTTTACGATTTTTTTTTAACAATTACGATTAATTAAAACAAATTTAAAAAATTAAGTTAATTTTTTATTTAATTTAATTTAATTTTAAAAACATTTCAACTTGATAATGATTTTTCCACAGAACAACAGAAAATTCGCATAACACAATGGCAGCTCAATGCACCAATTACGCTCATCCAACAACGCGGCGGGACTTAAGCGTTTTCCTAGTGATACCAAGTTTATGTGTAGGCATAATGTAACTTCAAAATTATTTCATAAAACATAAAAATATTAATTTAAAAAAATTGAAGACAAAAATCTTCCATTTTTTACAACAAAATGAGTCTCAAAATTAATAATAATATACTTTGTGAAAATGGTTGAAAGAAATCTTGAACATAAAGTTATAAACTCATTGATGAGAAGAATAAGTTTTCCACACTTACTTTAAAAATTGTTAATAATTGAGAAATTGATAATGGCTAATGCTATTCTGGCATATAGTCTGATATTGTTTAGCATGTCATTCACTATATATTTTCGAGCTAACAGTCAAACATCACACGTTTCTCGGGTTAGACCGCTCGGACGTTCGACTTGCTATTGACAGACAGCGATTAGGAAAGGTCACAGTGAAGGTGGTATATTATATTACTTTTACCCTTTTACCAGTGTCGCATTTTGGTTGATTCAGTTTTAACTTACCATGAAAAAATTATAATACTACAAAAATAGTCGAGCCACAATGAAGTACAATTCCTTTTGAGCTCGCCACTCTGGCTACCTGTTCAGTGTTGAAGCTTCATCAATCAGAAAGTAAAGTATTTGATTGCTTCGTATTATTTCGTCCAGGGAATCGGAACCCGGAATGTCCAAGAGGTGAGACTACTTGAATTTGGCAGTCTGTTATGTTGGACGTGGGGGGGGGGGGGGAGAGAGAGAGAGAGAGATTTGATTTGATTTGATTTGATTTGATTTGATTTGATTTGATTGTCGTCTTTATTGATGGCGGGATTAAGGCCTGTTAAGCCTTCTCTTCCATCCAACCACTTCCTAATTACAACAAATCACGACATTACAGGATTATATAAAATAATGATTTTTTTTAAAAATACTATGATCACACAAGTTAAATGTGCAATTTAAGAGCTAAAAATAATGTTAACATCATACTAAAATAACTAAAACAAACTAAATTATGAAATAATACACTAGGAGTAACATTATTGCAAAGTTAAAATTTTCTAGGGATATGGTAATGTTATGCAAATTGTGGCTTTAACTCTATTTATGTAAATCTACAATAGCTTAAAGAAACATTCATTCATCCATTCACACAAAAGTACACAATTAAGACGGTTTGTTTGCCATTGTGTGCAGAAAAAAAGTGAGCAGGAGCAGGTTGTGGTGTGCATTACTCAATCATTGACAAAGGCGAGAGAGAGAGAGAGAGAGAGAGAGAGAGAGAGAGAAAAATATAAACTTTTAAGATTCATGATTTTCAAATTCGGGTATATATTTTGTTCTATTATTTTGTTTGAGTTTATAAAGTTTTATTCTTTTTTTATTCTCATTTGGAGACGAAAGAAACCCCGGATCATGTTGCAAACAGTTAATTCGGAAGTCATTAAAATCTGATGTAGAAAATATTTAACTTTGTTGAATAACGTTAACGGGTGTAGTTTTTCAGAAGAAGATACATTATCCTTCTCACCCCTGCCGTGTGTCCTTCTGTGACCACATAACACGCTGTGAGATGATTATTGTGGGTAATACTTACACTTGTCAAATAATTAAGGTTTGTAGAATTAAAGCACATAATTAATAAGTTATCAGTGACTAAGTGATTATTATCATAATGCCAAGGGAATCTTAAGAGATAATTTTTAAACTGAGCCAGCAAAATGTAGTTTATAGCAGTTAATGTTTGTTCTGGTGATTATCCTTGGTTGCAAAATCAGCAACAGAAACACAAAACTCGGTGCCAATTTATTTGTACGGTGTTTAGCATCCTGATCAGGATATTATGGATTTTTTTCTATTATAATAATACTTTTGGCGAAGGTTTGAAATCCCCTTTACAAAAGTCATCAGGGCGGAATGGCCATCAACCGTTATATATTGTAAGATGGGCAATCATCTAAGTATCGCGTCGCGTCGCCATTTTGTCTTGGTATTGTAGAGATCGAGGATTTCGAACCTTCATTTTAGATAATAGTCCTAAACAGCTATTATAAGCAGAGTTGTCCCGGCTGCTTTAGTCATTTTGTATTTAAAACGTAACAAATCAAAGTAATGTTACAATTTAAAATAATAACAATAATAATAATAATAATAATAAGGGACGGCCATAAACTTTAGAATCGTAAGCTTTTTATTTACATCTATATAATTTTGTTGAAGGATTTCAGTCAAGTGTATCTTATATTTTTCTAAGACACTATCATTATAAGTACGTATATTAGAATGATGACATATTATGCATTTGTTCTCTTAGAAAAATGTTTACTAACTGAATAGAAAAGTAATTAAATAAGGAAGTAAAATTGTTCATAAATGTGTGATACATTAATTTTACTAATTATTATAGTTTAATTTTTAGCTTCTTGTGTAGAAGGTTATAACACTTATATTGTATTGGGAGTTTAAAAACAAGAATATCCATCCCAATTTTGTAGTATGCACATTCTGTTTTGTTTTAATAATAAACATTTATGATTCTACAAAATGTAAGCATTTAATTTATTTTTTGTGTATCCACATTAGGGCCTACTTACTTAATTCCAGTACATCTGCAGCACATCAACAGTACTAGTGACCTCGCAAGGTGGTCGGTTCCCTCTCATGATACCTTATTTAGTGGACCATGAAAACCTACTTCCTTGGAACGATATGAACCCACCAAGGTTCTCCCCCCTCCCAGCCTGAGGTTCGATGGCAAAGATGGTGTAAGGAACAATATTTAAAATGTTGAAATGTTCTCTGATCGTGGAACTATCTTATGTAAACAATCTCTTAAGGTGCATTCTTTGGAGGTCCAGCATGAATGTAAAATTCGCTGGATCTGGCCAAGATCAGTAAAATATATAAGTGATTTTACTAATCTTGGGATCTGGCCATCAAGCGGTTTTTAAATGGGCATTTAATTTAACATTGTCAATAATGTTGGCAAGAGCTCATCCAACTGTCTCAAACTAGGGAATTTCCCTGTGGTGGACACATCCGAACACAATGCAACAGTTTAGCCTGGATCTCGACAAAGAACAACATGTTATTTCTATACTTAAGGACTAATTAACTTAAGTATAAGGCATAGATTATAGCAAGGTGCAAATAACGAGAAGCGACAACGAAACCCATTGCTGAAGTTGTGTTTATTTAGAAATGCAGCCTAGTGGTGACAACTATAAACTGTTGATGGCAATAGCCAGATGTGAACACTGTAAAATCTGTATGGCAATGTGTATCAAAATTAATGGTTATGTACGTATGCGTCACTGGCGTCGTTTATCTTCTGGTCTGGAAATCTTCTGGCCAGTGGTGTTCGTAGGCTTCTCGAGAAGTTGCCATGTTAAACTATGGCTTTCTTCACCCCATGCTGAAACAAAATAATAGCCGGGAGTTAGAACTCGGATTTTGTTCCAATACGACTTCAGAATAATTGTTGAAGTGGTTCCATAGGCATTTTAACATTGCTAATAAAGTATTTGCAAAATATTATACCTAAAGTCCTTTGCAAGTAAAGAACGATCCCAGGTATCAAGAAATTTCCCCTCCTCGTTACCACCTCCACTCGGCACGGGTGACAGTGCTCGCGAGGCGTTGGAATGCGGTAGGCCGCATGACCCATTCATCCAGGTGTCATTGTTAAGAAAGCAATTTTTTTATGTCGTTAAAATGTTATAATTTCTCATTTATTTTCAAATATATGGAATAATCATGTAAAATTAATATGAAATAAACTTTGTATTTTTAAAATAGCATGAAAACTGTTGTAATTAGAGTTAGTAGTTGTAACTTCACGGTTACGATCAGACGGCAGGCAATAACTACGGCAGTTTTCAAGCTATTTTAAAAATACAAAGTTTATTTGATATTAATTTTACGTGATTATTCCATATATTTGAAAATAAATGCGAAATTATAACATTTTAACTACTTAAAAAAATTGCATTCTTAACAATGACACCTGGATGAAGGGTCTTGCGGCCTACCGCATTCCAACGCCTCGCGAGCACTGTCACCCGTGCCGAGTGGAGGTGGTAACGAGGAGGGGAAATTTCTTGATACCTGGGATCGTTCTTTACTTGCAAAGGACTTATCACAGAATGGTCTTGAAAATGTTACCAGAAGGCAATGCAGAAAATATGCAGGCACTCAACGAGCATTAAATGTTTATTATTAAATAACAACAGATAAAATAATGAATCTCGCATCCTCACGTTTAACAGGGACCCACAATTCATTTCAAGTCGTTTACATTACAGGGCATTTTAGTTCCTGATCAAAGAAATATGCGCAAATCGTGCCAACCGGCACCACATTTCAACACCATTTATAGCTGTTAGGCTCGTGTTATATTGATGTTAAGATTATTGAAACAGGTAGGTCAACTAATACGCATTTTTGGACTATCCACAGATATTTTTCTAATGAAAACACATTCCAGTGATGCTGTAGGCCTACCGTACTTCGGGTGCTGCAATGCAAGCAACTATGAAAAGTCCTAAAATAACTTACACGTGGTGATGAATGAAGGTTCTTGTTCTGATAAAACGCCCTAGGAACCGATAACAATTTAAGAACCGAAAATGGTTGTATTACTTTGGAAGTGAAATGTTGTCGTCTTTTTTATTATGTGTTCACGCGTTATTTTTTTTAAGCAGGTCTTGGTGGCATTTCGAACATTCAGGTTTGTTTTTTCCTGTCAAGCTGCAGTCTTTCTCTGTTTGTATGCAATCTTTTCGTGGTTCCTTTGCGTTTCTAACTTTGCGACAAGCAGAAGGGGAGACTGCTTCGGCTGGTAGATCTTGCGGGTCATCATCGCATAAGCACTTCTTTGGAGTTGGTGGCGGCGGTGGAGGGGGTGGTACTTTTACAGGGGGTAGGTTTGGGCACCTGTAGTTCAGTTTTCTTGGCGGCGGTTTAGCACATTTTTTGAACGTTGACGTGGGGGTATCGCATGGTGGTATTTTTGTCACCTTAATATGTACTTCAACCTTTTTTTCTGGTTTTGGGCATTGGTGTTGATTAGCTAATATGTTAGAAGGTTTTTCGCAAAGTCTCCATGGGCGTTCCGCAGTAGGCTCATCACATTTGCTTTTCTTATCATGCTTCATTGTGCATGAGACAGGTGAATCCTCGTCAACAACGCGTTTTTTCTTCTTCAACTTTTCTGCTACAAAACATGGTTTACGAGCTGCGTCTTCGGCGTCTTTATCACAATCGGCTTTCTTCGAACTACATTCTAAAACACTCCACTTCTGTGCAGGTGGATCTAGTTTACTGTACGAATACGGCCGTTGAGTCGGAAGGAATTGTTTCATAACAATAGTAGGTTCACTTACCCCAGTCAGTGTTGAGGCAGAGGGGCATTTCTTAGGTAGCCTGGGAAGGCCGGCACCAGCTTCTTTGTACGGCTTCACCGTCGGATCACACTCGGTCGGGTTATCTGTACATGCCTTTGATTTTCGTTTCGGTCCTGTGTTTCTTTCCTTTGGGATGCAAAGCGGGGCTTCTGGTTTTGGTGGGTTGCATCCGTCGTACGAGTGGCCTGTTCTGTCTTCAAGACATTCAGCAGCTGGGCCATTGTGTTCCCTTGGACACTCTGTTGGACGCGCGGGCGGCGTCGGATCCTTGACGCACTCCGAGTAAGAGGGCATAGGTGCTTCCAGCTTAACACACGGGTCCCGCTTCACAGGTCTTGGTTTGCAATCGGTTGTCGCTGGGACTCTACAGCCAGGCACCCTGTGCCTTTCGCATTCACCAGTAGAAGCAATTGTTCCTTCAATTCCCGACGGAACTTTAACGCACGCAGGCTTTGCTTTCTCTTTGTTAGCGCCTTTCTTTTTGCATTCCATAGCAGCATTATTGCCGTACGGAGGATCTATTTGACTAGAGAAATTCCTTATTGGAAAAGTGGATTGGTGCATATTCATGGGTTCAGTTACAGTTGCAACTGCAATGCGACCTGGGAGTTTCAAGGGATGCCTGGGGAGGCCGGTACTAGCTTCCTTGTACGGCTTCACCGTCGGATCACACTCGGTCGGGTTATCTACACATGCCTTTGATTTTCGTTTTGGTCCTGTGTTTCTTTCCTTTGGGATGCAAAGCGGGGCTTCTGGTTTTGGTGGGTTGCATCCGTCGTACGAGTGGCCTGTTCTGTCTTCAAGACATTCAGCAGCTGGGCCATTGTGCTCCCTTGGACACTCTGTTGGACGCGCGGGTGGCGTCGGATCCTTGACGCACTCCGAGTAAGAGGGCATAGGTGCTTCCAGCTTAACACACGGGTCCCGCTTCACAGGTCTTGGTTTGCAATCGGTTGTCGCTGGGACTCTACAGCCAGGCACCCTGTGCCTTTCGCATTCACCAGTAGAAGCAATTGTTCCTTCAATTCCCGACGGAACTTTAACACACGCAGGCTTTGCTTTTTCTTTGTTAGTGCCTTTCTTTTTGCATTCCATAGCAGCATTATTGCCGTACGGAGGATCTATTTGACTAGAGAAATTCCTTACTGGAAAAGTGGATTGGTGCATATTCATGGGTTCAGTTACAGTTGCAACTGCAATGCGACCTGGGAGTTTCAAGGGATGCCTGGGGAGGCCGGTACTAGCTTCCTTGTACGGCTTCACCGTCGGATCACACTCGGTCGGGTTATCTACACATGCCTTTGATTTTCGTTTTGGTCCTGTGTTTCTTTCCTTTGGGATGCAAAGCGGGGCTTCTGGTTTTGGTGGGTTGCATCCGTCGTACGAGTGGCCTGTTCTGTCTTCAAGACATTCAGCAGCTGGGCCATTGTGCTCCCTTGGACACTCTGTTGGACGCGCGGGTGGCGTGGGATCCTTGACGCACTCCGAGTAAGAGGGCATAGGTGCTTCCAGCTTAACACACGGGTCCCGCTTCACAGGTCTTGGTTTGCAATCGGTTGTCGCTGGGACTCTACAGCCAGGCATCCTGTGCCTTTCGCATTCACCAGTAGAAGCAATTGTTCCTTCAATTCCCGACGGAACTTTAACACATGCAGGCTTTGCTTTCTCTTTGTTAGCGCCTTTCTTTTTGCATTCCATAGCAGCATTATTGCCGTATGGAGGATCCGTGATAGATTTGGAATAAAATCGTCGGGCGTTTGTGTTGAGATTCATATTTGCATCAGTTAAACATATGGAATCGGAATTAAATATCTTCTTTAGAGAGTTATAAACGCCAACTGGATGCAGGAGAGGTTTAGCTGTGAAATCTGCACGTTCATCCAAGTCCATTTTTTTATACCTGTTATACATTTGTTTGGGTGGTTCCACAGTTTTCAAATCATCCATTGGGCTGACTGATGTATGTTGCAGCTTTTTAATGAAGTCCATTTGTCTTGGCGTTAATGGAAACTCGCAGGGTTCATGGGAGAAATCCTTCGAATCAGTAGCTTTAAATTCGACCCCGGGCAGCTTTTTTGAGTTTTCTCCCGCAGACACATTACTATGCTTGGCATGCTTAGGGTGTAAATGTTTCTCTTGCATTTCTAACATTCTGTGTATGGGACCACTAACGACATCGCTGATGTCTAGGCCGGCGCCTACCTGCGTCACTGGCACCGTACAAACCAAAGACGTGTCGACTATCGGAGCCTCTTCAGCCACCGTTGTCTCCCGCTCCTCCTGGGTGAAGCGGCTCTCTTCCCTGCCCCACAGTGAGAGCCAGGACGAGCTTCGTGCCGGTCTATTAGCTTCCACCCCCTCCGCGATGAGGCTCCCAGGTTGTGCTCCATGGCTCCTAGTCTCCCACTGGAGCACCGCCGCACGCTCCGCACTGAAGCTCCGTTGGAGAAGATCTCGACCCTAATGACAACAGAAATAACCAATTTTAAAATTTAATTACTTATTCATACTAATTTCCCTAATTTTAACTAGATTTATAGAATTAAGGGCACGTAAAAAAAAAACATTAGGTTATAATGCGCCACTCTAGCCTATGGGATATGGGGATTTGGTTTATTTTTATTAAGGGCGCGTCAACCGTTAGGTAAAAATGCGCAACTAGAGGATATGTGGAGGAGGAGCCAATGTTGGTTAAAAACAAGAAACAGACACGGGTAGGGGGAGGAAAGAGGGGTTTCTCACGTCGCGGTCGTCATCGGCTTTGTTATCGTTATTGTGCAATTGTCACCGTCATCAGGGAGGTCGTCAAGGGAAAGGGGAGGTGTCCCCGACGATTCCATAGCTCGCCTCTAGTTTTGGGGTCCATGCTTTGGGTAGGAGGAAAAGGGGTTCTCACTCCGCGATCGTATTTGTCATCGTTCGTGGTGTCATTGTCGTCATTGTCGTCTTCGTCATCGGGGAGGTCGTCAAGGGTAGGGGGCAAAGTTCCCGACGACGATTGCCAGAGATCACCTGTAGTTTCGGGGAGTACAACTGACCTCAACTTATTTCACAGGATTCAAATCTACAATCGTGGAAGAGAGTACGGACGTGGTGTTACAATGAAACCTCCCCAAGAAAGAACGTCCTCCTATCAACATGGCCGACAGTGTTGGCTCGAGCGCTAAGCGCTCGACTCTGATTCGGGTGGTCCCGGGTTCAAATCCCGTCGAGATCGGCAATCCTGACTGAAGGTTTTTCCGAGGTTTTCCTCAGTTGTTAATGCGAATGCAAGGGATTGAGTTTTCTTAAATAGCCCTCGGACATCCCTTCACAATTGACGACTCGAAATGGGCGGAGCTTAAAACGATCGATAGGTCACGTGACTAGTATTGGGTTATAAATCCTCATTTCGCAAGCTGGCGCCTGCTGAACGGCGCATCACTTATCACGCTGTAACTTTTATTCTATTCATTATTTGGACAACATTTAAATGAATAATTTGGATGAGCGAAGCGAAGACTTCAATTTCACTGACCCCCCAAAAAATTTAGCTCCAATGTTTTTTTTTTTTTTTTTTTTTTTTGTCTGTATTTTTGTCTGTTTGTTAGCAGGATTCCGGGCAAACGGCATAAGCGATCTTGATGAAAATTTGAGGGGACCTTCGTTTTCTCTGAACTTAGAGGTGTATTGTTTTTGGGTACAATCGAAGAAATATTTCTCATGAATATCGTACTTTTACGATTTTTTTCGATTTTTAGTGCGATATTTTCGTCACATTTGGGCCGATTCTGACCAAACGGGAGGGGCTACAACGTTCATATTTCACATGGACATTAAGGTTATGGTGATGTAGTACCTTATGAAAGAAAAAGTTGAAAAAGTTAGCTAGAATCCATAGAAATAAAGGTTTTTAATTAGTTTTTCAATTTTTAGTACGATATTTTCGTACCATTTGGGCCAATTCTGACCATAACGGGTGGGGCTACGACGTTCATATTATACATGGACATTAAGGTTATGGTGATGTAGTACCTTTTGAAAGAAAAAGTTGAAAAAGTTATTTATTTATTTATTTATATAAGAGTCTCGTACAGCACAAGTACCATTTTACATAGACAATCCTAAAAAATATATAAATAAGTAAAAATTACAATTACAATTAATAAACCTACAAATTAACAAACAATTAAAAATATTAATTAACAATAAACAAATATATCAAAATTATAAGTGCAACAAACATAAGAGTAAAAAAGTTTGAAAGAATAGAGGGGGAAATGCTAATGACCTTCAACTGCAGTCCAATCACGGATTGATTTTTTGAAAGTATTAAAATCAGAGAATATGTCGAACTTTGGTAAATTAGGTAAATTATTATAAAAGGAAGGTAAACGAAAGGTGATTGATCTACGGGTAATAGAAAGTCTAGGTCTAGCTACATGGAAAAGGTGCGTAAGCCTAGTAAAGCGGGATGGAACATGAAGTGGAAACATGGGGACAAGACTGGTGGACCGGAAAATGCCATTGATGATACGGTGCAAGAAGGACATGTCATAGCGTTTTCTTCGAGTGGCTAGATCTGTCATGAAAAGTTCACTCATAATTTGTTGACGAGACCAGGCATTAAAAGCTGGGACACGATGACGTACAATTGCACAGAAAAATGAAAGTACTCTATCTAATTTTTTAATGTTGGTATCAGCTGATAATGCCCAAATTGGAGTACAGTACTCAATCACAGGTAAAACACAGCCCGTGAAATATGATTTTAGAGCAGTTGGGTCACGAATATCAGTGAACCTATATAATAAACCCAATAGGGACATGGCTTTTGAAGTTATTTTGGAAATGTGCTCCATGAAAAGGAATTTTGAATCTATAATGACACCAAGATCTTTCATTTTAGTAACTCGCTGAATGACTTGCCCCGACAAATTATAATTACAAACTAATGGTAATTTCCGCAATGAAATTGTTAACAATGAGCACTTATCAGGATTAGGACGGAGAAGCCAATCCAAACACCACTGAGAAAACGCTGTTAATGCATCTTGAAGAACGATTGCATCACATAATTTCGACACAATTTTAAAAATTTTACAATCGTAATAGCAATCCATAGAAATAAAGCTTTTAATATAAGTTTTTTACGGTAAATAATACCAATTGACAAAAACAAAAGAAACTTGACAACATTCACCTACAATGCGTAGGCAGCAAAACAAAGCACTTGCAAAAGTAAAGATATCCCACGCAAACTAAAAACTTTAAAAAGCTCATCCATCAACGCGGCGGGACTTTAGCGTTTTCCTAGTTAGCAAATATATCATTCATTGTAATAGCGATTATTTCAATCTTTTTGACAAAGTCGTTAGCTTGTTATAACAATGTACGCATCACACAAGTGAAAATTATCAATGACTTAAGTTTTCTCATTAATTAATTTGACAAAAAACTACTGATCGGATTTCGACAAGGATTCTTTGTAAGAATGCATCAGACTGTTTAGACAAGAAATATACTAACTTTCTAGATAGAAAGTGCACTGAACGAAAATTTACAGCATAGAGTAATATGCAGCGTGCACTTTTTCACGGCTCATCCGCACGTCAAGAGTGCGTATTTTAGATAAAAACACATACCCTGCATATTACTCTATGCTGCAAAGTTTCGTTCAGTGCACTTTCTATCTAGAAAGTTAAATTATTTCTTGTCTAAACAGTCTGATGCATATTTTTAAAGAGGTCTTGTCGAAATACGATCAGTAGTTTTTGTCAAATAAATTATTGAGAAAACTTTAGTCATTGATAATTTTCACATGTATGATGCGTACATTGTTATAACAAGCTAACGACTGTGTTAAAAAAATCGAAATAATCGCTATTACAAAGAATGATATATTTGCTAAATATTATTCATTTAACTTTTGTCCAAATAATGAATAGAATAAAAGTTACAGCGTGATAAGTGTTGCGCCGTGAAGCAGGCGTCAACTTGCGAAATGAGGATTTGTACCAACTAATTCCGCCATGTTGCCTCGTGACGTCAGGAGGCGGGTACAATTCAACATTTTTTTTTTATCAACATGGGATATTACTTTCGGAGCTGCAGATTATGGAATGATTTACCGGTGGACTTTTCTAATGTATCCTGACAGAAATACTAACATTCAACCAATCAAATTGCTCAATACCATTCATTTTTTTGTCATAATTTCATCACTTACTTTTTAGCATGTACACACACACGCACACTCATTGTTTTCTATAATTATTGTATAATTATGTATTTCTTTTCTTGAACGTATTTAATAATTGCAATGTGTTATTATAATCAGCGTAGGTTGCTTCACACTTCATTTGAATGGGGCTATGCCCTTTTCTATTAATAATGTTAGAACAATAAAATAAATAAAATAATTTGTCGTAAGCTTTTGTTTTTGTTGATTTGTTGGGCGCGGCATCTACCGTTAGGTCATAATGCTCCACTCTAGTCTAGGGGATATGGGTAGGATTCGGTTATTTGGAACAAGGGCGCGTTAACCGTTAGATCATAATGCACCACTCTATCCTAGCGGATATGGGGGGGGGGGCATGCTGGTCAGAAGCAGCCACGGGAAAGGGGAGGAATGGGGGGTTCTCACGTCGCGGTCGTCATCGTCATGTCATCATTCGTAAGGTCATTGTCATCGTCGTCGGGGAAATTGTCAAGGAAAGGGGGAATCTGTTCCCCACGTCGATTCCCCGAGCTCGCCTCTAGTTTTAAGGGTGCGTCAACCGTTACGTCATAATGCGTCACTCTAACCTAGAGGATATAGGAGGAGCCCATGCTGGTCAGAACCAGCCACGGGTACAGGGTTAGTTTTTAAAAGTTTTTTAAGTAAGTTGGATTAAGGGCGCATCAACCGTTAGGTCATAATGCGCTACTCTAGCCTAGGGGATGTGGGGAGGAAAATCCAATGCACTGGTCAGAACCAACTACGGGTAAGGGGAGGAATGGGGGGGGGGGGTCTCACGTCGAGGTCGTCATCGTTTTTGTTGTCATAGTTCGTGTTGTCATTGTCGTCGTCGGGGAGGTCGTCAAGGGAAGGGTTGAGTTCCCCGATGACGAATGCCAGAGCTCGCCTCTTGTTTTGAGTTTTTTTTTTGTTTATTTGGATTGAGGACATAATGCACCACTCTAGCCTAGGGAACATGGGGGGAAGGCGCCCATGCTGGTCAGAACCAGCCACGGGTAAGGGGAGGAAGGGGGGTTTCTCCTTTAAGGCTTTCTCACGTCACGGTCATCATAGTCTTTGTCATCGTTCGTTGCGTCATTGTCATTGTCGTCGGGAAAGTCGTCAAGGGAAGGGGGAGGTGTCCCCGATGACGATTGCCAGAGCTCGCCTCATAGTTTCGGGGAGTATAATACTACCCTTCTTACAAGCTGATATTTTCGAGGTGGACTTTTTCTCTTGAATCGCCTTTTACGATTTTCAGAGCCATGCTCTGGGCCAAATTCTACCCCGAGCCTAGACGGGGGACGGATAGGTGGAGGAAACCGGGGAGGTTCTCACGTCGGGGTCGTCATAGTCTTTGTCGTCATTACGTCTGTCATAGTCGTCGTCGTCGTCGAGGAGGTCGTAAGGGAAGGGGGAAATGTTCCCAAAGACTGTCAGAGCTTGCCTATAGTTTCGGGGAGTTACTTACGTACTAGCTTATTTTTGGGAGATTGACTAATTATGCCTCGTTTTGCTCTTTTGCGACTAGCAGAGCTCTGGATAAAGTTCTACCCCGGGCCCAGACGGGGAAGACAGACGGGGATGTGGTTTGGTTTATTTGGATTAAGGACGCGTCAACCGTTAGGTCATAAACTCATAATGTACCACTCTAGCCTAGGGGATATGGGGAGGAAGGCGCCCATGCTGGTCAGAACCAGCCACGGGTAAGGGGAGGAAGGGGGGTTTCTCACGTCGCGGTCGTCATCGTCTTTGTCATCGTTCGTTGTGTCATTGTCATCCTCGGGGCGTCAGAAGGGGCAAGGTCCCCGACGATTGCCAGAGCTCGCCTCTAGATTCGGAGAGTAATATACTACCCTTCTTACTAGCTGATGTTTGCGAGGTGGACTTTTTCTATTGAATCGCCTTTTACGATTAGCAGAGCCCAACCCGTCCAAAATGTGACAGGGGACACAGTTTAGTTTATTTTCATAATTTGAATTAAGGGCGCGTCAACCGTTAGGGGGGTCTCACGTCGCGTTCGTCATAGTCTGTCATCGTTCGTGTTGTCATGGTCGTCGTCGGGGAGGTCGTCAAGGGAAGGGGGAGGGGTCCCCAACGACGATCGCCAGAGCTCGCCCGTAGTTTCAGGGAGTATAGGCCATAATATACTCCCCTTCGTATTAGCTAATGTTTGCGAGATGGACTTTGTCTCTTTCCTCGCCTTTTACGATTAGCAGAGCCATGCTTCGGGCCTAATTCTACCCCGAGTCCAGACGGGAGACATAATAAATAGTTTCGTGCTATAATAACTTCCACTTCCTGAATTCGAGCGAAGGTGGTTAATGGCCACACCTGCGCTCTGTATGTGCAGTGAATTGTGACACACACATAGGAAGGAATAGTCGCAGGAGGCCTACGTTACTGCCGGCCGCTCTGTCTGCTTGATTTTTAATTTTGGTCAAGGGCGCGTCAACCGCTAGATCATTATGCGCCTCTCTAGCCTAGGGGATATGGGGAGGAAAACCGCATGCTGGTCAGAACCAGCTCCGCGTGTAGGGGGGAGGGGGGCGTCGTGGTCGTCATGGGCTTTGTCATCGTTTGTCTTGTCATTGTAGTAGCCCTAGGCCTATACGATTACGGTAGTAGTCCGAAGCGTATGGCTCTACGAGAACGTGGGTTCGAATCCCGCACAAAGGCATGTTTTTTAGTAAATGTCCTTCAACGTCAGCTATCACCGATCACGTCTCATCGTCTCGAATAGCAAAAAAATAGAGACAGAAATCGTCATCATCATCCATGTGAAGAAGATGCGATCGGCATTGAATAAAGATAGGCCTAACCATTCGAAAAAGGCCCGGGATGCTGGCATGTAGTAGGGCCTGTATGAGGTCGCGTAGCAAAGCAGGGGTCTGGGGCGAAGCCCCAGCCGCCGGAGGCAATTTCGCCGAAGGCGAAATTTTTTGGGTGGCTCGTTATATTTTATGGCCTAAAACGCTATTTTAGGACGCGATTAACAGGCCGAGCTCGCAATTCAAATCTCGCGAAAATTATATTTGAGGAAGCCTTACAACCAATAATGTAACTCGCAAGTACCAAATTGACACTCGCAAAATGCGAGCTTGGGGGATGAGTGTATACTGGACATTTTGATTTAATCATGCATAACTTTCCAATAATAATGTGTAAGCGTAAGCTGTAACCTGAAATGAGACGATTCACGGTACTTCTTTTACATCCCCCCGCCTGCGCCGGCTGCCCCCCCCCCCCCCCCCCTCCCAACCAACGCCATCACCTTGCTAGTTGGAACTGGCAAACTAAAACCAAAATATTTGCAATCACATCGAAATATCTTCTTGTATAGCGCAGCGGCTGAGAAAGTCAATTAGCTATACATGATAGTCACCAGTTCCTACTGAAAACTGAAAAGTGAGAACACTGAACAACCATTCTCTTTTGAAGAGCTGCCTAAGGCATCGTTAATATTATGTAATGTATTTTGTTCGGCAACTCTTTTTCGCAGTAAACAAAATATATACAATCATATTATATTTTGTCTGAAACTGAAAGTGTAGTGTGTACAAATGTTCCACAGGGGCCCGGAATGTCAAAAGCCCGGGGTGCGATCGCACCCCAGCACCCCCTGCCAGTCCGCGGCTGATAGGGGCTACGCTAGTGAAAGGTAGCCCTAGTCTAACTAAAGTTTATAATTTGATTGATAGACTTTGTTGCTTATTTTAAGTTTATCTAAGCGCAATTGTGCTAGTTAATACGGTGGTTGATCATTGAGGACAAATACACATTCGTGTCGTGTGTTGGATCGGGCTCAAGCTCTTGACTCGGATTCGGAAGGTCCAGGGTTCGAATCCCGTCGAGACCGGCAATCCTGACTGAAGGTGTTATCCGAAGTTTTCCTCTGTAGTTAAATGCGAATGCAAGGGAACAATCATTGGAAACATAGGCCTATGCAATCTCTAGGGCTAGTAGGCCTAGGTCAAAATGTGTTGATGGGACATTGATAAATATTCTACCTACTACGTGGCACTACACTGGAAACTTTTGATTAAATCAACGCTCTACCTATTGCGGATTCATTACGTATAAGTTTAATGAGATTTGCTTACCTCCTTTTTGGTAATTTCACAGATAATTTTGAATCCAGACCGAAGAGACGCCATAATTTGGTTGCCAATGGGAAGACAAAAACAGTTGCCATCGAAACCGGGGCAACGAACAACAATCTAATCTCACTGCCCGCTCAATATGCAGGTTCATTCCTGCAAGTGCAAGGAATCTCCGCCGTGAGATTCACAGACCTTAATGCAGAAGGTCCAAGGTTCGATAACCGCATCCGCGAGTGTTCGCTCTGATTGCTATTTCCTATTTAAAAAATATCGATCTTGGGTTAGTTATTGCTCACTCGTCGATTCCGTCGGGGCCTACAGGGTTGGCTCGGTCGCTTTGGTTTAAATATCCCCCACTGAAAATCAGTTACATGACTGAGTGGATACTCTAAATACAAATCTATTTATTTATTATATATGTATTCATAAATTTATTTATTTATTTATTTATCTCTCCATGCTTCAACATTTTTTACTTTGACAGAAAGAGCGTGCTACAGACAAACTGATTTTCTTTGTGGGGCATTTACACAGTTGAGTAATGTGCTACGTTTGCTAAAATGGCAAACAAATATGTGTAAATGGTGTATACCATAGATATACGGTGACTTTGAGCCATCCTGGCAACTTCGTAGCACATTACTGAACTGTGTAAAAAATGTACAACCATAATCTAATAATTTGCCATAATATTTAATAAAAGCCAGAAATTACAAAATCCAACTCGACTAGAGTTCGAGCCCGGGTTTCCCATTTACCGTATGGACGCACATTTTTAATCTTTCGTGCACTGCCCGTGGGCCTAAATAAATCACAATAGTTAAAAAGCCTGCAACTTGAATCGGGATTTAAATCGAGTAATTTGTGGACCTTCTGCAATAAGGCGAATCAGAAATAAACACAGAAGCAGAGTTTGTGCTATAACATTTTAGTTTTACGAGGGGGGGGGGGGGGGGGGGGGGGGGGGGGACCGGGAGAGCGATACGAATACACCCTTGTAAAAGTAATAGATAGATGAACGTAGCAAACCAGAATCTTCTGAAAAACAGTCTGTAACCAAGTGGCAAAATACAAATTTATTTTATTTTTACGAATACACAACTTTAGCTGCCAACCAAATACACGAATGTTAGCTATCGGACAAACTTTGACTCCGAACGAGTTGAAATTTTCTAGGAACTCTCCTGATCTCTATAAACACGTACCTCTTGCGATTTGAATGTGCACATTTAAATAAACATTTCTCGTATACAAATTCTTCAAAATATCTTGGCTTCCGTGTCTGTTCCTTCGCTCCCCGAACCCGACATAGGACTAAACGATTTCAATTAATTCTTCAGAAAACTACTAAAAAAATAAAACACTTATAATATCGTAACAAGCGTTTATAATTTTGTTAAGGATTGTATAGTTATTCAAATTATTATTAACCTCACCCACTTCAAAAAGGTTTAATCATTATAAAAACACACTTTAAAAAAAATAATTGACAGTGTTTAGGCAAATGATTTGTATTTACATATAATATCTATTATATATTATGTATGTATTTATTTATTTATCGCATATCCTATTCAGTTACAAAAAAGATTTACAAATGAGGACAACTAAATAAATCTAATTACATACATGCAGACTAAATAATGAACTGGTAAGTAAAGTTAAAATAGCATACCAACACAGTAATGTATAGCAAGACAACAATAATGTGTATAACATATTATTCAAAATAAGAAACAAACTAAAAAACTAAATACAAAATAAATTCGTATTTAGAGTTTACCCACACAGTCACAGAACTGATTTTCAGTGGGGGACATTAAATTGAAAGGCCATCGACGAGCAAACAATGGCCAACTAGAGACCAGCAGAAAACACCGATCAATCAATAAACTGGACTAGATTCCACCCGCGGACAGTCGGGACAGTACCTTAGAATCTATTATGTGCCTTGCTGCTAGGACGGCTCCAAAGTCCAAAGTCACCGTTTACTCATTACTGAGCCAAGAACTGATGGACTTGAGTCCACATCACATCACATCAAGTTAAAATACATCTGCCAATAGTGGGAAGCGAACCCTGGACATTCTGCATTGGGAGCAGAGACTCTTGATTGATTGGATATTAATGCGCTTTGGCTATTCGAGACGATGAGTGGTGATATATGATGATGAAGTATGAACGGAAGGGAGGAGGGGAAACCCGGTATCGGCACGTAGCCTACACCTTTCGAAAAGTACCAAGGGGACCAACGGCTTAACGTCCCATCCGAAAGGACAGTGTAACCTTGACAGACATAATAGGTGCCTCCACTAACCCGGACTGCCGAGCAGACGTTGAGGAGAACGGAAGCCGTTACACTAGCTCTCGAACCCTCCATCTGCTGCTAACCAGCGATAAACGCGAATTTCAGGGCTGAGCGGTCACCCACTCTACCCCTGACCACGCCCGAGTTTGCTTGCTTTGCTAAACCGCTGGCTTGAGACTCTAATTACAAGACCAACGAACCAAACAAAAGCTCAGGTAGATGTCGTTACTATCTTCGGAAGTACTGTTTGGACAACACGAAATTGTTTTGTTCCAATATGAGCATGTGGCCATATCTAATTCAAGGTCTTGATGAGTAGATTATAAATAAGTAATTTTATTTTCTAGGGCTGGCCAAAGATATCGATACGTCAAAACTTGAACTAAATTCGAAAAAATATATATAGAACGAGTATCGGATTTTTGGAATAATGTGTAAGGCCTTAATGCTGTAAATATGCGTAGAATATTGGTCTTATTTCTTCACATTTTGGTCCCACGATGCTTTAATTATGGTAAAGGTGCCGTGTAGCCTATAGAAACTTGTACAGAATTTTGGAAATGGTGGAGGTGCCGGGTCATTCAATGCGAGTGCGAGTACTAGAACATTGTTTATAATTATTTCTTATCAACCATTTTTAGCCACACATCATTAACAGTAGGGTCGGCATCACCTAGAAATGAATGACCTTTTGAACTTCTTGACCCTTCGATGGCGGCCATATTAGGGGGAGGGGGGGGGGGGAAATGGAGCATTATTGTTAACTAATCAACAAGATATAGGCCTACATTATGTATGTTAATCTTCAAGGCACAAGAACTGTTTGCAAAGTTATTTTTTAAGCTATACACGTTTGATTGAATTAAAACTAATCCCCTCCAAATACAAAATTTGCAAAAAAAAAAAAAAAAAAAAACGGCAGCCAAGGTCTCCTTCAAAAGTCTTCGGCTGTGAATGCTGTGAGTTATAGAAGTTGAGCCAAGCATTTCATTCTTTCCCTAGTTACGCATTGAAAAGAAGAAAGATCATTTCGCCTGTTGACGAGCGCCAAGCCAACCATTTTCGTGGTAAAAAAAGTAAAAATTTTAAACTCAAAATCATAAAAAAATTACTAGGCCATTGACTTTTTGACTTGACGAGAACCCTATAAAGTCAATGGCCGAGTAATTTTTTTCAATGATTTTGAGTTTAAAATAATATTTACTTTTTTTTACCATGAAAATTATTGGCTTGGCGCTCGTCAACAGGTGAAATGATCTTAAGTCTTCTTTTCAATGCGAAACTAGTAGCTAGGCGGATTAGCCTAACAATTAGGGGTTTTATGGTAGAGGTCTGAATTTTGGATTGTATACTCGGACCAATATTCTAAGGAAATTGCCTCGGGGTGCCATGACAAAATCTGTCCGGTTAAGGGGGTAGAAGGGGGTGAAAAAATAACATTGTTTTAAATTCAAAAATTCAAAAATCAAACTAATTTTCATCCTTAGATTACAAAAATAATACATATTGTAGATAAAAGTCCAAAATTTAATTAAAAAAATATATATTACCATATGTATATCTAACCATGATTGTACACCCTTTGACTTTTTTTCACAAATTTATTAGCCTATCAGTCAAGGGTTAAGTGATAAAGCCGTGAATTTTGGCTAAAAAACTCAGAAGAATGTTCTTTAAAAAAATGCTCGAGGTGCCCTCAAAAAAGTTGCTTGCTTGTAGGAGAAAGAGGGGGTGTACTAATAGTGGTTGATAAAACTAAAACAAATAAATCCGTATTCAAATATAATATTTAGAACGCCAAATTAATATGTATTGTAGATTAAGGTCTAAACTTAATTTAAAAAATTAAAATTTCAACATATATGTAAATCTGATCAGATTATGCGCCCTTTGGCCAATTTTCATAAATTTCCTCAATATTACGAAAGTGTATCGTGTGACCACTCGTTTTATCCCAAATTATTCCAATATTACGAATTAGGACGAAAATAAGTTTTTGTCATGCCTTGGGTTTCTTTTTGCTCAATGGACTTTAACCCCATTTTCAAAAATTTACTCAATATTAACGAAAGAGTATCGTGTGACCACTCGTTTTGTCCCAAATTATGTAAATAATAATAAGAAGGACAAAAAAAGTTTTTTTAATACCTTAGGTACATTTTCACTCAATGAACTTTGACCCCATTTTCTCAAATTTACTGAATATTAACGAAAGTGTATTGTGTGACCACTCGTTTAGTCCCAAATTAATAAAAAAATTCGAATGACGACAAAATAAGTATTCTACGCGGCTTGGGAACATATATAGTCATGCACTTTGAAAATAAAGAAGAGTTTAATCAAAAATAGTTTAAAAATTCTTAACGAAATTACGGTAAAGGAATTACTGAACACTTTTGCTTTGAAACAGTGTTAAATGTTAGTAAAGCAGACTCTCATGTTTAGTAATCACCCTTTTTTTCATTAGACCATCAGTAACCACTTGCCATACTACCACGTCTGACAAACGGGCGTCAGGGGGTGTAGTGGGTGTTGCTATGTCAAAAGTGGATGGCATGTGAAACAATGACTTGGGAGGGTAATCAAATTTTAAATATATTGTGTGGTTTTTGGGATATTAAAAATGTTCAGGGATTTGATTTTTTCATAAAACTTATGGGGGGAAGTGCTTCTGGGGAATAGTGGCCAGGGGGGGGTGGGGGTGGGGAGGAAAATGTCAAGATCGTATCAAATTACCTAAAAGACCAAGAAAGGTAGTTTTTTTTTATTTTTTGAGAATTTCAACCAAACCAAAAAATTGGGGGAGGGGGATAGAGAGGGTAGGGGGAAGGAGAGGGTGAGGGTAGTAATGACTTTGGTAGGGGATCGTAGGATGCTAAATGCCAATTCAGATTAAATCCAAACAAATGACCTAAAAGGTAAAGTTTTTTTTTTTTTTTGGGGGGGGGGGGGGTAATTTTGCAAGGGGGTGTAGTCTGTAAGAAGGTGGTGATTTCATGGTTGGGAAGGATGACCAGTGGGGGAAATAATTTTACATTTTCATTTTCATTTTTTGTAGAATGAAAAATGTGGGGGGGGAGGCGAGTACCAATAATCGTGAATTTAGGAGGGGGTGGGGTGGGTGGCGGTTGCATATGTCAATGTCAGATGAAATGTGACCATGTTATCATTTTGGTAAATAAAATATTGAACTTGGGCCTAAATTCACAAAATACTGAGGGGGGGGGGGGAAGAATGGTGTAGACGCTAAAATGTCAATGTGGGATAAGATCCGATAAAATTTATGTAAAGGGAAAAACATTTTTATATTTTTTTAAAATAATTTGGATTTTAAATGGTATTAAGACAAAACAAGGGTTTATTAATGGAAGGCTTAGGGGTTAAGTGTAACATTTAACCATATGCAAGCATTATTTAAATATATTTTTCGCTGGGGTAGTTCCGTTACCAAGGGTCGAAATTCCGTTACCGAAAATAAATACTGTAAAGCAGTTTAAATATCATCCAAATGCCCAACATCCATAAAGGTATAAAGCTTTTCAATAATTTGCATTAGACCATCATTAAGAGTTAGATAATTCCACACGCAGGCATTATTAATCAAATCACCTCGCCTCCCCCCCACCCCCTCCCACACACGCACAATCATATTTGCACTGCCTAACGCAGGGCGACAATAGGATATAAACCAAGCCGCAGTTAATGGAAGCAGTCCCCGACGACGACCCCCACATACCAGACAATGTTAACGAGAAGGACCCTGCTTTCGTTGTCGTCTTATATGATCAGCAGAGGAATACACTGGGCCAAATTCTACCCCGGGCGCAGGCGGGGTAAATTTGTTAGAGTTGCTGATTGATATTGCCATTGCCATATATTAATTTTTGTTTCTAATTCTATCAAAACATACTTATACTACCTACTAATAAAACAATAGCTATAAAAACCATATAAACGGGGGGATCTATTGATCACAAAGACTTATCCATTAACGTGACTGTATTATAAAGCGTTAGCAAAGCGGCCTGTATTCACAGTACATGATTCAAACATCATGAATGTTTTATTTGATCCAATAGACTACAAAACTCGACTACAAAACCAACAATTTATTATGCTACTCTAAATAGGCGTTTTGACACTTGTTCTTAAAAAAATGGGTCAAAGATCATGTGAGAATTTGTACCCAAGGTGTTAAAAAACTTATTTTCATTGGCATAATTTGGGACAAAACGAGTGGTCACACGATAACTTTCGTTAATATTGAGTAAATTTGAGAAAATGGGGTCAAAGTTCATTGAGTGAAAATGTACGTTAGGTAGTAAAAAAATTGTTTTCGTCCTTCTTCTTCTTCTTATTTACACTAGGAAAACGCTAAAGTCCCGCCGCGTTGATGGATGAGCGTTTTTGTAAGTTTTTTAGTTTGCGTGGGACCACTTTTCCTTTGCACGTGCTTTGTGAATGCATTGTAGGCGATTGTTGTCGAGTTTCAAATGTTACTTGTTAATGGTTATTATAAACCTCAAAAAAACTCATATCAAAACCTTTATTCTATGAATTCTGGCTCACTTTTTCAACTTTTTCTTTCAAAAGGTACTACATCACCATAACCTTAATGTTCATGTGAAATATGAATGTTGTAGCCCCACCCGTTTGGTCAGAATCGGCCCAAATGTCACGAAAATATCGCACTAAAAATCGAAAAAAATCGTAAAAGTACGTTTATTTTATGGGTTCTGGTTACCTTTTCAACTTTTTTTTTTACATGGTATTACATCACCATAACCTTGATGTCCATGTAAAAATGAACTTTGTAGCTCTACCCGTTTGGTCAGAATCGGCCCAAATGTCACGAAAATATCGCACTAAAAATCGAAAAAAATCGTAAAAGTGCGATATTCATCAGAAATATTTCTTCGATTGAACCCAAAAACGTGGCACGTCTAAGTTCAGAGATTTCGAAGGTCCTGTCAAATTTTCATCAAGATCGCTTATGCCGTTTGCCCGGAATCGTGCGAACAAACAGAAAAAAAAAAACAAACAAAAAAAAAGCAAACAAACACAAAAAAAAAACATTGGAGCTAAATTTTTGAGGGGTCAGTGAAATTGAAGTTTTCGCTTCGCTCGCTACGCTCATCCAATAATTTGGGACAAAACGAGTGGTCACACGATACTCTTTCGTTAATATTGAGTAAATTTTTGAAAATGGGGTTAAAGTCCATTGAGCGAAAATGAACCCAAGGCATGACAAAAATTTCTTTTCGTCTAATTCGTAATATTGGAATAATTTGGGACAAAACGAGTGGTCACACGATACAATTTCGTAATATTGAGGAAATTTATGAAAATTGGCCAAAGGGCGCATAATCTGATCAGATTTACATATATTATGGTGAAATTTTAATTTTTTTATTAAAGTTTAGACCTTAATACGTGAAAAGGTGGATACAGTGCCTTTAAACAGATTGTTTAGAAACAAAAGCTACCATCTTTTGTTTTTGTTTACAATCTGTAGTTGGCAATATAAAATGTTTTTATTAAATTTCCTATGGTAAATGTCGTTTTGGGTTTTTGTGTGAATGATTTGCTGGCCGGACTATAACACATAGACGCATAATTTTAATCAGCAATTAAAATATTCAAATAGTATTAAATACGACCTAACGTTTTTCCCAAAGTTAAGGGTACGTGGTAGGGAACAGTGGGGGTGAAATTTCACTTGCCTCCCGGCGGATTATTAATTTTCATATTATTATGTACCATCATGCCAAATTTCATGCTGATAACTCATTAGGTGCCTTCATGGTGAATGCTGAAAATCAAGGTAAAAATAATATAAACTAGGAAAACGCTTAAGTCCCACCGCGTTGTTGGATGAGCGTAATTGGTGCATTGAGCTGCCATGTGTTATGCGGATTTTCTGTTGTTCTGTGGAAAAATCATTATTAAATTGAAATTTTTTAAAATTCAATTAAATAAAATAAAAAATTAACTTTTTTTTATTATTAATCGTGATTGTTTAAAAAAAATCGTAAAATTGAAATTTTTATAAGAAATAATTTCTCGATTGCGCTCAAATTTAACAATAATATATAAATTCATAAAATTAAGGTTCTGCGAAAAAATCATTTCAATCGGATAAAGCATGTAGGTGTTATAAGTGAAAGAATTGTTTTAAAAACTAGGAAAAACGCTTAAGTCCCGCGCGTTGTTGGATGAGCGTAATTGGTGCATTGAGCTGCCATGCGTTATGTGAATTTTCTGTTGTGCTGTGGCAAAATCATTACTAAGTTAAATTTTTTAAAATTAAATTAAATTGAATTAAAAATTAACTTAATTTTTTAATTTTTTTTAATTAATCGTAATTGTTAAAAAAATCATAAAATTGCGATTTTATAAGAAATAATTTCTAGATTGCGCTCAAATTTTACACTAATATATTAATTCATAAAATAAAGGTTCTGCGAAAAAATCATTACAATCGGATAAAGCATGTAGGTGTTATAAGTCAAAGAATTGTTTTAAAAAAGAAAAAACCTGTAAAATTTCGATTTTTTTTATAAATTTTTTTCAATTGCGCTCAAATTTCACAAAAATATCTTTATTCATAAAATAAAGGTTCTGTGTAAAAAATCATAAAAATCGGATAAAGCATGTAGGTGTTATAAGTCGAAGAAATTTTTAAAAATTTAAAAAAAAATCGTAAAATTGCGATTTTCATGAGAAAAAATTTTCCGATTGTGCTCAAAAACGTGGCAGTTCTAAGTTCAGAGATTTCGAAGGCTCCATAAAATTCATCGTAATCGGAGTATCGGTTTAGCCGGAATCGTGTGGACAAACAGACAAAAATACAAAAAGAAAAAAAAAAGAAAAAAAAAAAAAAAAAAAAAAAACATTCCGGATTTTTTTCTCCAGTGTAGTGAAATGGAATCTTCGCTTCGCTCGCTACGCTCGCTACGCTCATCCAAAAAGAAAAAACCCGTAAAATTTCGATTTTTATGATAAATATTTTTTCAATTGCGCTCAAATTTCACAAGAATATCTTAATTCATAAAATAAAGGTTCTGTGCAAAAATCATTAAAATCGTAAAATTGCAGTTTTCATGAAAAAAAATTTTCCGATTGCGCTCAAAAAACGTGGCAGTTCTAAGTTCAGAGATTTCTAAGGCCTCCATAAAATTTCATCGCAATCGGAGTATCGGTTTAGCCGGAATCGTGTGGACAAACAGACAAAAATACAAAAAGAAAAAAAACAAAAAAAAAACATTCCGGATTTTTTTCTCCAATGTAGTAGAATGGAATCTTCACTTCGCTCGCTACGCTCGCTACGCTCATCCAACTACAAGGGATGGGGGTTGAAAAAATAGGGTTAGGAAATGAGAATAGGCCGATTGGGTCAAAACACATTTAAACAATTTTAGTAACTAGGAAAAACGCTTAAGTCCCGCCGCGTTGTTGGATGATCGTAATTGGTGCATTGAGCTGCATGTGTTATGCGAATTTTCTGTTGTTCTGTGGAAAAATCATTACTAAGTTGAATTCTTTTAAATTAAATTAAATTAAATTAAATTAAAAATTAACTTAAATTTTTAATTTATAATCGTAATTGTTAAAAAAAATCGTAAAATTGCGATTTTTATAAGAAATAATTTCTCGATTGCGCTCAAATTTAACACTAATATATAAAATCATAAAATTAAGGTTCTGCGAAAAAATCATTACAATCGATAAAGCATGTAGGTGTTATAAGTCAAAGAATTGTTTAAAAAAAGAAAAAACCCGTAAAATTTCGATTTTTATGATAAATATTTTTTCAATTGCGCTCAAATTTCACAAGAATATCTAAATTCATAAAATAAAGGTTCTGTGCAAAAATCATTAAAATCGGATGAAGCATGTAGGTGTTATAAGTCAAAGAAATTTTTTAAAAAATCGAAAAAAATCGTAAAATTGCGATTTTCATGAGAAATAATTTTCGATTGCTCTCAAAAACGTGGCAGTTCTAAGTTCAGAGATTTCGAAGGCCTCCATAAAATTTCATCTCAATCGGAGTATCGGTTAAGCCGGAATCGTGGGGAAAAACAGACAAAAAACAAAAAAAAAAAAAAAAAAAAAAAAAAAAAATTATTTTTTCTGTAAAAAAGGGGGAATTCGTTGTTATAAATAATTTTTTTAAAAAAATTTTTATTATATAAAAAATAATAATTTTAAGGTGAAATTTAGGGGGGAAATAGCTTGTTTGGCAATTTTAAAAAAAAACGTAAAAAAAAAAAAGTTAAAAATTCCCCATAAAACCACGGGATTAATTTTCTATTAAAGGTTTATTTAAAAGGGCATAATAGGAAAAAAGGGGCAAGGAAAAATTAACGAAAGGGATTAAATCCGAAAAATTTTTAGGAATTGCCTAACGTCATTCTGTCCAAGTTTCAGGACCCCTTTAATCATCTCTTTGAGTCGTCCCCCCCAATCTCCGGAAAACCCGGCCCCTTTAAAAGAACCCTCTTTTTTTATTTTTCCGGGGGAAAATCTTTTTCCTCTTCACCCATGATTTAAAAATAATTTTGTACCCTATCCCCTTTATATTTTTTCGTGACCCCCCCCCTATCTTATATATTCTTGCCACCTAGTCCCCATTTAATTCATCCCCGCGCGGCATACCCCTTTTATCTTTTGGGCCAGTGTACGCCCAAATCCCATTTTGGCCAGTGGATTTTAACTTTTGGGCCCCCCTAGGATTTTTTTAAAAATATTTGTCCACCTGTGCCCCTCATACCCCTCTTCCACCTCGGCCCTCAAATTTTTTTCATCTCTGTCCCACCCTCGTGACCTCTTAATCATCTCTGTGCCACCCAGGACCCTTTTATACTCATCTCGTGCCGCCTCGTGACCCTCTTAATCACTCTGGCCACCTAGTGACCCTCTTATACTACTCTGTGCCAGCCTCAGGACCCCTCTATATCATCTCTGGCCACCCTCGGGGGCCCCCTTTTAATCATCTCTGTGCCAGCTCAGGCCCCTTTTATATCATCCTGTCCCCAGCCTCAGTGACCCCTCTTATATCATCTCGGCCAGCCTCAGGACCCCTCTTATACTACTCTGTGCCAGCCTCGGACCCTCTTATATATCTCTGGCCAGCCTCGGGCCCCTTTAAATTTTCTTTTGGCCAGTACCCCCTTTATACTCTTTTTTCCCCGCCTCAGGACCCCTTTTATTCATCTCTGGCCAGCCCAGTGACCTTTTATATATCTCTGGCAGCCTCAGGACCCCTCTATCTCATTCTGGCCAGCCTCAGGACCCCTCTTATACTCCCCTTGCCCCACCCCTCATACCCCCTTAACCCCTCATCTCTTGCCAGCTCAGTGACCCCTTATACTCATCTCGTGCCAGCCAGTGACCCCTTATACTCATCCTGGCCACCCTCAGGACCCCTTTTATATCATCTCGGCCAGCTCGGACCCCTTTTATACTCATCTCTGTCCCAGCCCAGGCCCCCTCTTATACTATCTCTTCCCAGGCTCAGTGACCCTCTTATATCACCCTTGGCAGCCAGAACCCTTTATACTCACCCTCTGCGCCAGCCTCAGGCCCCCCTTCTTTATCATCTCGGGCCCCAGCCCCCCCCAGGGGCCCCTCAAATTTCATTTTCTGTGCCAGCCTCAGTGACCCTTTATATATCTCGCCCCAGCCAGTGACCCCTTTTTATCTCTTCTGGCCCCCTCAGGACCCTTTTATACCATCTCTGGCCAGCCTCAGTGACCCTTTATACTCATCTCTGCGCCGCTCAGTACCCTCTTATCCTTTCCTCCCCCACCCGGCCTTATATATCTCTGTCCCACCCTCGGGCCCCCCTCTTATATCATCTTGTGCCAGCCTAGTGACCCCTCTTATCCCATCTCTGTGCCAGCCCAGGACCCCTCTTTACTATCTCGGCCACCCTCAAAACCCCTCTTATACTATCTCTGCGCCAGCCCAGGACCCCCTTATACTCATCTCTGCCCAGCCTCGTGCCCCCTCTTATATCATCTCTGGCCAGTCAGGCCCCCTTTTTAAATCATCTCTGCCCCACCCTCAGGCCCCCTTTATACGTCTCGCCCCAGCCTCAGGCCCCCTCTTATACTCATCTCGGGCCCCCAGTAACCCTTTTTATCTCTCGCGCCAGCCCCTACCCCTTTTAACTAAACTCTTCCACCTCAGGGGACCCCTTTATATCCTGGCCCCAGTGACCCCCTTTTACTCATCTCTGGCCGATCAGACCCCTTTTATATCATCTCGCGCCACCCTCAGGACCCTCTTATATCATCTCTGTCCCACCCTCAGGCCCCCTTTATACTCACTCGGCCAGCCTCGGCCCTTTTCACCCCGCCACCCTCAGTGACCCCTTTTAAACTCTTCTGGCCACCCTCGGCCCCCTCTTATCCCTCACTCGTGACCTCAGGGGCCCCTTTTAATTCATCTCTGGGCCGCCCAGTGACCCTCAAAAATCTCTCTGGGGAGCCTCAGGCCCCTTTTATACTCATCTCTGGCCAGCCTCGTGCCCCTCTTATACCCCATTCTGTGCCAGCCTAAGTGCCCCCCTTTATACTACTCTGTCCCAGCCTCGGGCCCCCCCTCTTTATTCTCTGTGCCACCCTCAGTGACCCTCTTTACTATCTCGTCCCAGCTCAGGGGCCCCCCTTTTATATCATCTCGGCCACCCTAGTGCCCCCTCTTATACTCACTCGGGCCACCCCGGGGCCCCTCATACCCTCTTCCACTCGTGCCCCTCAACCCTTCCCCCTCGGGGACCCCCAACCCTTTCCACTCGTGCCCCCTCTTTATCATCTCTGTGCCACCCAAGTGACCCCTCTTTACTACTCTGTGCCCCCCCCAGGACCCTCTTATACTCTCTCTCCCAGCTCAGGACCCCTTTAACTCATCTCTGTGCAGTCAGGCCCCCTCTTATATCATCTCGGGCCCAGCCTCAGTGACCCCTTTTACTCATTTTGTCCCAGCCTCAGTGACCCCTCTTTTTATATTTCGGGCCAGCCTCAGCGGCCCCTCTTATATTCACCTCTGCGCCAGCCTCAGTGACCCCTTTTTATACTCTCTCGGGCCCCCGCCTCAGTGACCCTCTTATACCATCTCGGGCCCACCCTCAGGACCCCTCTTAAAACTATTCTGTCCCACCCCAGTGACCCCTTTATACTCATCTCTGGCCAGCTCAGGGCCCCCTCTTATATATCTCTGGCCAGCCCGTGCCCCCTTTTAAACCATCTCGTGCCCCCTCAGGACCCTTATACTCATCTCTGTCCCACCTCAGGGACCCCTTTATACCTCTTGCCCCAGTGGCCCTTTTATCTCACTCGGCCCCACTATCCCCCCTCTTTTTACTCATCTCTGTGCCAGCCTCAGTGCCCCCTCTTATACTCATCTCTGTCCCAGCCTCAGGCCCCCTTTTATACTCATCTTTTGCCAGCCTCAGTGACCCTTTATACTCATTTTGGGCCCGCTCAGGACCCCTCTTATACTCATCTCTGGCCAGCCTCAGGACCCCTTTATATATCTCGGGCCCAGCCTCAGTGCCCCCTTATAATCTCTTGCGCCACCCCGGCCCCTTTAACTCTCTTGCCCCAGCCCCTACCCCTCTTATACCCTTCCCCCCTCAGGACCCCTCTTTATCACTCGGGCCCCAGCCTCAGGGACCCCTTTTATATCCGGCCAGCCTCAGGACCCTCTTATATCTTCTGGCAGCCTCAGTGACCCCTTTATACTCATCTCTGCGCACCCAGGACACTCTTATCCCATTCTGTCCCAGACAGCGACCCCTCTTATACTATCCGGGCCCACCCTCAGTACCCCTTTATACCTCTCGGCACCCTCAGGCCCCCTTTATACTCACTCGTGCCAGCCCAGGACCTCTTATACTCATTCTGTGCCCCCCAGACCCCCAACCCTTTCCACTCCCCCCACTTTCGCGACCCCTTTTTATCTCTCTTGCCAAATCAGCGCCCCCCTCTTATATCATCTCGGCCGCTCAGTGACCCCTTTTCATCTCTGGCCACCCTCGTGACCCTCTTACTCATCTCTGTCCCAAAATTCAGTGACCCCTCTTATATCATCTCTGTGAAAATTCAGGACCCCCTTATACCATCTCTGGCCCCAGCATCAGGCCCCCTTTTTACTCATCTCTGTGCAAAATCAGGACCCCTTTTAACATTCTGCGCCAGCTTTAAACCCCTCTTTCCATTTTTGGGCCAAATCATCCCCCTTTATCTTTTTTCTCGTCCCCAAATAGGGGCCCCCTTTAACTCATCTCTGGAAAAATTTCAGTGACCCCTTTATACTCATCTCTGTGCCAAATAGTGACCCTTTATATCATCTCGGGCCCAAATCAGTGACCCCTTATCATCTCGGGCCCAATACAGGACCCCTCTTTATATATCTCTGGCCAATCAGTGACCCTCTTATACTCATCTCTGGCCAAATCAGTGACCCTCTATACTCTCTTTGCCAATCAGTGAACCTTTTATAATCCTGTGCAGTCCTCAGGACCCCTCTTTAGAGATCATTGTGCGACAGCTCAGTGCACTCTATAATCAATCTGTGCCAGCCCAGCGACCCCCTAATACTCATCTTCTGTGCCAGCCTCAGCGCACCCCTCTTATATCATTCTGGCAGCCTTCCCCAGTGACCCTTATACTCATCTCTGTGCCAGCATCAAGCGCCCAGCTCTTATACAATCTCTGCGCCAGCCTCAGCGAACACCCCTCTTATACTCATCCTGCGCCAGACTCAGGAACCCTCTCCACCCATACTCATCTCTGCGCCAGTCTCAGTGGGACCCCTCTTATATATTCTGTGCCAGGCCCAGTGACCCCTCTTCTAACATCTCTGCGCACAGCCTCAGTGACCTCTCTATGTACTAATCTCGCGCCAGCATCAGCGACACCTATTATACTTCATCTCTGCAGCCCAGCATCAGTGAACCATCTATATCAATCTCTGCGCCAGCCTCAGTGGACCCCTCTTAGGGCCTATACTAATCTCTGTGGCCAGCCTTCAGTGACCCTTCTTATACTATCTCGCGCCAGCCTTCACGACCCTCTTACTCATCTCCCTGTGCCAGCTCAGGACTCTCTTATACTCAAGCTCTGCGCCAGCAGTGAACCCTCTTTATACTATCTCTGGCCAGCCTCAGTGACCCCTCTTATTACTCATCTCTAGCGGCCAGCCTCAGTGACCACCCTCTATAACTCATCTCTGCGGCCAGCCGAGCGCCCCTCTTATACTCATCTCTGTGCCAGCCTCAGTGACCCCTCTTATACTCATCTCTGTGCCAGCCTCAGTGACCCCTCTTATACTCATCTCTGTGCCAGCCTCAGCGACCCCTCGTAAATTCGTCTCTGCGGTAGCCCCAATGACTCCGAACCTCAAAATTCGTAAGAATCCGCTATTTACTCAATTTTTGTGAACTTTGGGAATTTGCTGAAATGAAATCCATGTTTTGGATTTTATGATTTTATTATTTAATTAACGTCTATCCTATTCAGTTATAAAAACTGATTTACAAAGGTGGACAACTAAATAAATCTAATTTCATAGATGCAGACACATCAATGAACTACATTTAAGTAAATATTTGAAATAGTAATATTACAACAACAATGCAATAAAACACAACAATTTTGTTACTTTTTCATTTTTTTAAAACTTTTTTTATAATTTATTTTTTTGGATGTCTCGCAATGACTTTTTTACACTTATTCTTTGCAACCAAGTGTGGATATCAATATGACCAGCCTCTTTGGGGTTGATCCCAAATGGGAGAGGCAACGAGCTAAGCACTTTCAGCAATCAGTCATTTTTGAAGATGGAACCCACAGTGGTTCCAAAACATTTAACTCTCACACTAGTAGTTGTAAACATGCGATGCGGCAAAATGACTCGTTTCACACCTTTTTTAATTACTATTATTAAGTCTCTGTTTGCAACGGATAATGCAATCCACTAGTGCAAATTTAATAGCGAAGGGACAAGGGGACACCTCATCTTTCGGTACCGGGATGTAGCTTACTCAAGTTGATTGATTGATTGATTGATTGAATATTGCTTAACGTCTCATATTTATGCACTTTGGCTAATCGAAACAATGAGTGGTGATAGATGAGGATGAAGTATGAACAGAAGGGAGGAGGGGAAACCCGGTACCGGCACGTAGCCTACTCCTTTCGAAAAGTACCAAGGGGACCAACGGCTTAACGTCCCATCCGAAAGGACGGTGTAACTTTGACAGTCATGTAGGTTCCTCCACTAACCCGGACTGCCGAGCAGCAGACGTCAAGGAGAACGAAGCCGTTACACTAGCTTTCGAACCCTCCATCTGCTCTAACCAGCGGTATACGTGAGTTTCAGGGTAGAGCGGTCACCCACTCTACCCATGACCACGACCCGATTCTGCTTAACTACGGTGTTCGAGTGGGAACCGGTTAAACGAGCTCGGCTAAACCGCTGGTTCTTACTCAAGTTAGCCATCTTTCCAGTCGGATCGACAGAGAGACAGTGGAGATTAAGTAGCGTTCTCACAACCTAAACAAGCAAGACCATGGCAAGTATTTGGCTCAATCGTGGAAACTTGTTTTTGTTGAAAAGTTTGTCTAGGAGAATTGGCAAACAACTGAAAGTGTATGCAGTTCTTGACAAACGTGCAGTGGCAAATACACGGGGGTACAGTGGGGCAATCGCCCCCCATGATTCTTTTAAAATAAAATGTATGATATTATTCCATAATATTTTATTATTTTATTGTGTAAACAGCATTGCAAATGGCATTTATTACAATAATATATATAAAAGGCCAAGGTCCTAAAAAGTATGATAATCACGTAGGGCGGTAGGGGAGGGAGTGAAGTTGTGAGTGGAGTTGTGGAGTGAAGTTGCATTGTGCACACTACAGCAGGGCACGGCCTGTTGAGCTACAGAGCTGCTTGGCTTCAGCACGTATGCTGTAAATTGTAAGCTGACACAAACTACATTGTTTCGGTATTGCATTCACCCCACCACTTTTTTCTAAAATGCACCAAATGCATTCTAAATCCTGCAAACGTGGGTTGATATTTGATAATACCAACCATCTTGTCGGGAAATAAGGAACATGACAGGCCTGCCATAAAAATGTTGACTGGTCATACTACAGCCATTGACAAGCATGTGACGAGTCGGCTGTGGTGCCAAGAACCACCAACCCTTGAAAATGAAAACCTAGTTTTCCAAAATATTGAAGACGAAATGTTTTTTTTGTTGTTATATTGAAGTTAATTATTATATTATACATTATATCTGCAATGGATCTACATCAACCAATGCACGACACTACGGTGCTATTATTTAAACCGAGTTACTTTATAACGCAAGATATATTTTGTTGTAACATTAAAAATGACAATGAATGGTACAACACAACAACACAGTGATGGAAAGTTTATTTTACCAACTTAATTTTGATATTTTTGTTTGTCAATTACTAAGTTCATGTCACATTAGTATTGTTCATTATTTCCCCCCTCCCCTCCCCCCCCCGCCCCCCATGGTATTTACTATATTTAATATTATGGACATGATTGTGACAACCTTGTTTTGTGGTTCACCAAAAGAGTCCGCCTCCGTGGGTCTTGGGACAAACCTACAACCATATATACCGGTAGTTGGATGAGCGAAGCGAAGACTTCAATTTCACTGACCCCCAAAAAATTTAGCTCGGGTTTTTTTTTTCTCTCTGTCTGTTTGTTTGCTCTCTACCGGGCAAACGGCATGTGCGATCTTGATGAAAATTGGAGGGGACCTTCGAAATCTCTGAACTTAGACTTGCCACGTTTTTGGGTACAATCGAAGAAATATTTCTCATGAATATCGTACTTTTACGATTTTTTTAAATTTTTAGTGCGAATTTTCGTGACATTTGGGCCGATTCTGACCAAACGGGTGGGGCTACAACGTTCATATTTCACATGGACATTAAGGTAATGGTGATGTATTGCTTTTTGAAAGAAAAAGTTGAAAAAGTTGAAAAAGTTAGCCAGAATCCATAGAATAAAGGTTTTAATATGAGCTTTTTAGGTTTATAATAACAATTTACAAGTCATAATAGAAATTTGACAACAATCACCAACAATGCGTTCAAAAGGCACTTGATAAGCAAATAGATCTCACGCAAACTAAAAACTTACAAAAAAGCTCATCCATAATCGCGACGGGACTTTAGCGTTTTCCTAGTGTAATATAATAGGTGATCCAGGGCTAAAACGGGGCTTTATGAAGCAAATTTTAGCTTTTTTAAAAAAAGTTCCTTACGTATTTTTGATGGCTTTTATCATATCAACAGGAGTGACCTATTTTTTTAATTAATTGATGTTTATTGTGTTCCATTTAAGCCCTGCCAATGGGGCTAAAACGGGTCACATGAGGGGCTAAGTCAGGTCAGCATTCTAATTCTATAGTTATGGACCAGATAAAAATTTTGAGGCCATTGTAGAACACAGTAGGACATTGGTACTACTGGATCACAATCCAACATTGCTCTCAGATACTTTATCGTTCACAGAACTGCCACAGTGGAAGTCCCTGTATACTGCACAAAAGATTTTTGTATCATTTTTACAGAGAGTAGGTTATTATTTTTTATTTTATTTCATTTCACATCTTGATATTCTGAGATATACATTTCAATAAAGATATAATATGTTGTTTCATATCTACATTTATTACATTTAATAAAAATATATATGTATTAAAGTATGAGACTGTCCTGTTTTAGCCCTGAATTTTTACTGTCCCATCATTGCCCCGGATCATTACAGTATTTCATTGATAATAAATAATGAATGATTAATGATTAATAAACTTTAGTTGATTTTTAAATATTGTATATTTTTCAATTCACCATACAAAACATCCATAAGATAATAGTACATGGTTACAAGTCACTAGTAATCAGTATCACTGATTTAAATGCATAAAAAATAGGTCTGGGCAAAAAAATCGATATTTCGATATGATATCGATAATTGGAAAAAATTTCGATATCGATATTTGATTTCATATCGAAATATCGAAATTGACACAAAAAATGCTAAATTTCGAAATTTTGGTGGAGGTGCCGGGTAGGTAGTCTAAATTAAATTACCCTGGCTGGTGCATTTGCTGGAGGTGCCGGGTCATAAAACGCGATTGTGAGATCGTAAATAGGTCTATGGTGACACCTTATCAACCCTATTTGGCCAAAATTATGAAAAATAAGAAATAACACTAAAAAAAATTGAAATTTTTTTTTTTTTTTACAAACAATTACATTTCGATATATCGATATCATATCGAAATTTTTCGTGTGATATCGATAATTGAATGATATGTCATAGCCCAGCCCTAATAAAAAAGTATAAAGAAAACACAGCAGAAATGCTACGTTCTCCATGAAGTACTATGAATATGATCGTTTCTTCTTGTTGTATTTGACAATGGTGTTGTAAAATGTCTCTCTTGTGCCATTGAATTTCCCAGAGATGATGTCATCAGGACTGAACAGATGATTGGAAAATACTGAACACGGCCACTTGACCAGCCCTGTCAACACAACACAAAATTAAAATTAGAAGTTTCAGGGCTTACACCATGTTAACAGTCATGTAGCCCTTGCATAATAATTAATAACACATTTAATTTACAATATTGGTAGAGTTCTGAGTAAATGGTTATTGGTTTTATTTTTGGGAAAAAATTGTTTAAAATTGAAAATTGAGATTAATATTAAGTGATTTAAGAAATCAAACCGAGTAGGCCTACACCTAGGCTTATGTAGTATTATAATTTTAATAAACTAGGAAAACGCTCAGTTGGACGCGTTGATAAGCGAGCACATGCTATACCATTTGTTGATGGTCCAAATTTCAACCTGATCTGAATCTTCGTGCAACCGCTATCATGAGCCAAAAAAAGCTCCAGCTTCATGCAACTTTTCGTTGCCATGGTTACGTTACTTTTGTTAAAATGTAATTTCCATCTACACTACTTATCGGATCAAAATAAAATTAACATATTCGTGACCGGACGGACATTCTAAATGATTTGGCTACCTCAGATTTTGTCGCCGTTAGTTAAAAAAAAAACTTTGATAAACTTTAATGTAACTTTATAATTTGAAATTGATGTTGCCACAAAAATATGGGCATCAATCCAGATCGAAGCTTGCGGATGGTCAATTTCAACTCGATTCCGAACTCCTTTACGACTGCTATCATGAGCAAAAAGTGCGCAACTTTCCGTTGCATGGAGACGGTACTTTGTTTAAAATTAATTTGCCATCTACACTACTATATCGGATCAAAAATATAAAATTAACCTATTTCGTGACCGGCATGCGACAATTATCTAAATGATTTGGCCACCTAAGATTTTGTCCCTGTTGTATTAAAAAAAAAAATGATTAACTTAAACAAAAGTAAACTTTTAACTTTTTGGAAACGATTTTGCCACAAAAACTATGGCATTCAATCGAGAAACGAAGCTTGCGGATGGTCCAAATTTCAACTCGATCCGAAGCCTTCGTTCGAACGTTATGGTTAGACATACAAACAAAACCAACAAACAAACAAACAAACAAAAAAAAACAAAGACTATTTTTTCCGGCAGAGTCAAATGGAAACGCTCGCTTCGCTCGCTTAAAAATTAAGCCAATAATCACACCTAGTAATATTATTAAATCAATATGAAAAAACTATTGAATGAAAAGCACATACGGTAATAGGAAACTAGCCTTCATTAGGTAACAATAACTAAAAAATTTTTAAAAAAAATATTTGTTTAGTGTTCGTATTATGGTCAAGACTTATCAACGAAAATTTGAAATCTTGCCTTCCTGTCTAAAATATAAACACGAAAAGTGGAATTTCATGTCACCGCGTCTACGCAGTTTGGCGCAAATCAAAGGAAGTTAGCAGGGGGACAGCTCCCTATGCTCCTGTCAGTCAAGTTATCATCTAGATTTCTAGAGTTAAAATAAATCCGTGCGTTTGCTGCGTTATAAATGCCTATACCATAAGGCATTCCATTTACATTTCATTTACGGTTTAAAGAGTCAGCCTTTTCAAAACCCTGTTTAGTCATTTTTTGGAGCTACAGGACAGATTACCAGTCGAGTATAGATATAGAGCGACAAGGGCGGCCATTTTGAAGCGGCTTACGGTGAGCATGCTGCGAACTACGTAAATCTAGTCGTGTTCGTCACGGCCCTTCAGCGAGCATTGGCGCGGGAATTCAGAACCCTATAACTTTGTGCACCCGTAGTTACCAAGGATTTTTTTTTTTTTAAATTTCTTTCAAGTGTGAAAAATATTTAACTAACTGTGTTCTATAAACATTATAAAAAATGTAAAACGTAAATTTATACATTTATATATCCAATCCATACAAAAATTTAGTTTTTAGAATTTAGACTAAGCTAATTACCTCAACTTTCAATATTACACCTTAATAATATCGCAAACTGTACACATACATTCATAAAATGGGAATTAATTAACAAAAACAGCCATTCTAAAGGGCCGGCAGTGAAGTAATTATTTAAAACTAGGGCTGCTTAATTTTGTTTAAATAATTTTACATTTTAAAACGACTCTACGTGTTTCAACGGTTAACCTTTCTGTAAATATAATAGTACACCAATCGATTGTGCATAAATTCGTAAATATTCCACCGCGAATGGTTGACCATTGACACAAATTCCAGTGACCAGATAATGGCGCAAAGACCACTGTGACACAGCAAATTTCTCTGGTAATACAAGCTGCATTTTTAATCTCAACGTGGAAGGGAGATCACAGGTGTAGGTTATGTTAGTGAGTGCGTTAGGTTAAAGCAGTGAGTTTTTATTTATTCCAAAATAATTATTGAATATCAAAATTTAAGCACCCAAGGACATTTACACCAATATTGTGTATAGGGGAACACTGAAAAGTAAAGAAACAGGTAAAATAGTACTTACGATAGTGAGCACTGCACCATCTCGTGAAATTCTGCTGAAATGATTGACATTTGGTACTTCTCCCAGCCATGCCTTTCACAAAAGCAACTGCAAAAAAAAAATCCTTGTTTTTACACGAGTACTTTTTGGTTATAGGCCTATAACTGTGAGGCAAACAACTTTAGATGGGCTGATTGATAATGATTCAGCAGTGGCCATTTTTCTTTTCCGACTTCTGAGGAATAAAGACATTCATCAAGACTCGAGACACCATCAAGACACGAGGACACCATCAAGAACCAAAACATAACGCCCCCAATGTAATTAAATAATGCAACTAAATACTGGATTTAAACATTTCAGAGAAACCCAGGGTTTGGATCGGTTAACCGCCCCCCCCCCCCCCCCTTTACCATTTTACTAACCAATGGTAATTATCACCCCTAGTAGGTATTGTCAGTAAAGGGTTGACATTGGGTAGCAAAATTCAGAAACGGATTTCCGGACCAACTCTGGGGACCCAGATTCTGTTTCTCAGTAACAGGTCTGTGATGGTTGCCGTGTATGCGGTACAATGCACGGTCGGCGAAGGGTAGACGGCACATAGCTGGCAGTCATCTTTCGTTTCTCATCGCTCTGCCGTAATTAGGTCAAATCTAAAATGGTCTGTTTATCTATGCTTCATCATATAATTGGATAAAATAGGATAATTATGCAATATGGTATGTATCTGCATTATGACAGTGCATAGCATTCATTTTATATTGTTGTGATGAAAAATCCAAACTGTCAGCCGAAAACGTCACAATGGGAAAACTTCGAGTGCATTATTAATATAGGCTGTGCGAGCTCTGTAGAATTTGAAGGTTCGAGCGAGCCGAGCCCGAAGATTTAAAAAAAGCTGATTTTCGAGCCGAGCCGAGCTGCGCTTTTTCATTTTTTTTTTTATTTTAAAAAATTTAAAAAATATTTTCTAGGATGTCATCGGGTACCCGGTTCTAAGATAATTACCGGCAGCCGGGTCCACGATTATAAGTCAGCGGTATTTTCGCAGGACCGGTTTTTAGGTAATTCAGGGTTTATTATTTACGCGCTGTACGTCGATGCGATCTTTCCCGCGGAGCCTTCCTGCCTGCAGAGTCGATAAAGAAGACCCGCGGGAAAGTCTTTGTTGACTCTGTAAAGAGTAACTCGAGTTGCGACCAACACAGAGCGCGTTATGTAAGCCATAACGTGACACATGCGGCGAACTACTTGCGCGTTTCGGTCGATCCAACCAACTCAAACTCACAGCTGACTGAAGAACAAAAGTAATGATTCGGTGTCGAACTTAGTGGCAAGAAGAATTATTGCGTGTGATCAGTTTCTACGATCACGACGGCATTGGATGGTATTCCTTGGCTTCTCTCCTTTCTTTCATAGGCTTATTTTGCGACGAAAGCTTCAGCGCAGGGCGATAGTGTGATAGTTTTCCCCACATGAGAAACGTGGCATTCTAGGCCTAGGGCTCATTTCGCATCTACTGCGTCGAGTCACTGTCTGATCGTTGGCTTCAGGCTGCCGCATTCTTCCGCCGAAGTCTTTGTTGACAAGACTGTCTGAGAGTGTTGATGGAAAGATGATGCGCGTTTACTGCGTGTTTTTGTAGGCTCGGCTCGAATAAATTGAGCATAAAGCCAAGCTCGGCTCGGCGCGAGCTCAAAACTGAAGCTCGAAAAAGCTCGAGAAATCGAGTACTCGCACAGCCCTATTAATATATAATTAATATAATTATTAATATAAATATATGTACATCTAAAGTAGTTTATCATGCACTCTTTGAAAGCCTATTAAGGCTATTCCAGAGCACTCTTACCGATATTTTGAAAGTCAACGGAAAATGGCTAAAAGTTGTTTGGATGAAAGATGAACTTGAATAAAAAAGGGGAAAAAATAACTTTTTTTTTGGACAGGACAAAAGCTCTATTTTGGCCATTATATGCAAATTTTGGGTCATTACGGAAATGAATGTGTTGGATGCAATATTTAATTTTTAGCTATTACTTTGTATTGCTTTACACACCTTGTCTCTGGACTGAGATAAGGGAAAAGAATTGTCTGAAATAATGTGCGATGTACGATTTTTTTGTCACATGGTACAAAAAGAGTTTTGAACCGGCCCCCCAGGAACACGAAAAAAACGTTCAATCAAAAAAAAAAAAAAAAGTGTGGGGGTTTTTTTTTTAAAATTTTTTGCATAAAATTAGTTTCCCTTGTATTCAGTCCAGAGACAAAGGGTGTGAAGCAATAAAAAAAAAATCATAGCTAAAAATAAATATTGCATCTAAAACATCATTTCCGTATTAATGACCCAAAATTTGCATATTTTGGCCAAAATAGATTAGAGCTTTTGTCCCGTCCAAAAAAAAGTTATTTTTTTTCCTTTTTTATTAAAGTTCATCTTTCATCCAACCAACTTTTAGCCATTTTCCGTTGACTTTCAAAATATCGGTAAGAGTGCTCTGGAATAGCCTTAAGATATGGAACAGAAATTTGGGAACATTCCACACAACATGAAAATGTATTTAAAATACAAAAACGTGCAATCAGAAACATTGTAAAGGCGCACCCAAGAACTCACACACAACCTTATTCAAAAAATCTAAAAATCTTACCTTATACTGTATATCATCTTAAATTCAGTATTATTTGCCCCCAAAACTTTCATGCATGGACAAAAATCACAATACCACTCACACCAAACAAGACAAAAACATAATGCGTCAATACAACACACCATAATACTAAAATTTGCCCAATACAATTCCAACTATATGAAAATTAACTTTTTACATAAACTTTCTCCAAAGAAATAACAAAATACACCACCCATTACAAATTTTAAATATAAAGTAGAAAATCCTTTATAAAGATAAGCCTACTACCTGGTATAAGGAATTACTGGAGAAAACCAGTAGCTAAGTAAAGCAGGCACTGTCAGATTTTTTTATATATACTACATTTTATTCTTATTCCATCATTCGCACATACATTCTCGATATATTCAGTATGTAGAAAGGCATTTAGATGGGTGACAAACCATCATGTATAACTGACGTGCAAGTTTTTATTTTATTAATTTTTATGTAACGTAAAAATGCATATAGTAATATGTATCTTGTTTTTAATTGGGTCTACTTATCTACAGAATTAGTACTAACTCTATGACCAATACCAATAAATATCTATCATATCATATCACCTAATTTGTATATCGTCGCCTAAACACTACTGTTCAATCTCATTGTCAAAAAAAAATACAGCTATTAGACCTAAAAATAAGTAATGTACTAGTTAGACAGTACGTTCTAGGCGCCAAATTTCAATAAGATATTGTAAGTGTAACGTGTCTTATAATGATAGTACAATCCACTATAATGTGCATTACTTTATTTATTTATGGTGTTATATAAATTACAAAATAAATCTCGATTAAACAACGTGTATTAGGAAAAAGCGTTCTTCTTTTCTACACATTGTGACGTAACAGGACGGGTTACCCGGGTAATTTGAGTGCTTGAACCAGTTTGAATTTTACTACCCGAGATGTCATTATCCATAATAGGAATAGGGTCACGGAAAAATTACAAAAATTGAGCAGTATAAATCAGGCCCAAGAGAGAATAAATTTGGATCGGGTAAATTTGTTAGGATCGAGTAACCGGTAACCATTGTATCCTCAAATGGTTAGCACAATTGAAGTGTGTAAGTTTCCTTCGACATCTGGTCACCCAATAGATTTATAACGAAAAAAGCTAAAGCTATGTACTAGCATAGCACTAGCTAGCATTACACTTTAAGGATAGGTAGGCCTAGGCATAAAAATAAAATAAATTATTAGTGTAGACTGTTCTAACTTACCATGGTGAAAAAAACCTGGATATAGTAGAAGTCAGTTACGAAACAGCGACTGTTTGAGTTTCTGTGAATGTGATGGCTAAATGGCCGCCCCTTGTTGTCCCACACCACGACACCACACACCACCAACACTGAAATTGACAATTTTGTGAGGTTGCTAGTGTATCTTGTCACAAGTTCACTGCACTGCCAACTACAGGATTATTATCAACTATCTTATGTTGCAACAAGGATGATGATTACTACCAAAATTACTAGTAATTAAAGAGGAGACGAGTCGACGAGATGCGACCGGCCGCGGAAGTCGAGTGCAGCGATCGGTCTTGTGGCGATTGCAGGGCACAATGGGTTAGTCGGATCAATTACATATTGCAAGGTATGTTCACAAGATGTGTTCGTTGATTTCTGCAAGCATTTTTTTTTAATTGTACCAGCAGTGTTGACTTGTGTATGAGTTTTATAAACATTGTAGAGAATGTTTAAATTTGCCTCACGGGACCATGCAACTTTACCTCACAAAAGGATAGCTTGAAATTTTTCTAGAAAGTAATTTGGGCATATCCACAGTTTCGAATCAATGTGACCATGAAAAAAAAAGTTTTATAACTGTAGGTTGAACAGTTAGTCAGAAATAACCAAACAAAAGTGCATGTTTTGCGTCAAATATATTCTCGCCGTCGGCTGGTAGCTCGCTCGGTGCATTCCCACCGAACGAGAGCGAGAGAAGAGTGGACCAGGCCCTATTGGTGCCGAAGTCTGGCTGTCTTCACCCCCCGCAACACACCCGCCACAAACCGTTCGAAGTCGTGGCTCGGTTTCCGATTACGAAATACGGCTATATTTGTCTCGAGCCGACAGCGCGCTAGACAATAAAACCACAGGAGGCCAGATGTTTTACCCTACCGACTCAACGCGGATGTAAGCGGCCAGGCCGATGTCATGTGATTGACTAGAGATCTAAATTAATCCCCTTATAGCATTCATGTAAACATTCAGTAATAAATTAATTTGCAGGCAACACTTTACCATTTATTAGCATAGGGTTACCAAACTTGGGTGCCAAACTAGATTCCGGGAACAAATCTCGAATTTAGTGGGACACAAGGGGTCTGGGGCGAAGCCCCAGCCGGCGGAGGCGAAAATTTTTGGAACTATTTTAACCTTCAAAACAGCCGGATCGTAAATTTAAAGATTCAATGACTTGGATATATCCAAGTTCTAATGCTTCTTTTGGGGAGGCGAATTGCATTACCAGTTCCATTTCACGCACTGCAACAACCAACAGAAAGCACAGGCAAATCGCTCACTGTACATTCAGTGCCGACAGTCTGGCCACCGGTCGCTAAAAAAAACGGACATACTAAACTGTAAATCTCAGTTGTAGCGCTCTGCGCCCCGCAATGTGCGCATACAATACAAAGGGGTTAGGGAGGGGTAGTGGGACCGGGCAGTCACGAAGCATAGAGGTCACGAGCACGGACTAGCTAGGAGTAGGACTACGAAAAGGCGGCTACATGAAAGAAACTAACTTTTATTCCAAATTACCAAACCAAATATGTACCAACTTTAGAGAGAAAGAAAAACACTAATTCACTGCAATACTCTAAAATTCAATAAAATGTAGTACAAATATGACTTTTCACAAATTTCCGGACAAAGTGCCGTCCGGAATGAGGGCAAATTCCTCTTCCGGACAACAGCATCAAAATCAGACTGTCCGGAGAAATTCCGGACGGTTGGCAACCCTAATTATGCACTTGTTGGGCCCGTTGACTATGATATAAAGCCAATGTCACATTAAAGTAAAACTCTTTGCGAGTTTAAAATAAATTAATCCGCCTCCCCCTCCTACAAGGAACTCAAAATCAATGAAATTATAATAATTTCAATAGCATTTTAATAATTTATTTTTTAGTGTTTTTTATTTTTACAAGTTTACAAAGAAATTGTGTAATTTCAATCTTTGCATGAATTAGCATTTTATAACCAGATGGGCGGAATATAAAATTGAATCACACTAAAACACAAATTTGTATAAATAGGCGACTGGCGGAATAACACTAAAACTTTCGGGTATTCGTGGTTCCACATGACGAAAAACATGAATATCCAGATAGTTATACACAAAGCAATTATTTTTTTAAATTTGCCTTGTGTAGAAATGATAATATTATTCAATCTAACGTTTGAGAAAAATATCCCTGCGAGGAGTATTTCTAATTTTTCAACATGCATACTTCCTTTCTTGTCGAACATTTAGCATATAGATAATATTTGCCTTAAAGGCACTATTTTGTTCAAGTACCGCTTTATGCACAACTTTTGAATAATTGACCCGCTTTTCTTTAAAACACTCGATATGAAACTTTCAATGTCCATGATTCGAGTAATTCATTTACCATACAATAATGCCCATTGACCTAGTTGCCAGTAATACGGATCGGGTCTGTGAATGGAACCTTTTTCGAGTTTTGTAAAAGATGGAGAATAATGTTGTTTTAATAAAAAAATATTATGATCCATCAGTTATGTCGTAGGAGTTGTTAAACGGTGACCTTTGGAGCCTTTCCTTAGCAACGAAAGCACTATATACATCTCAGAGTTGTTCTGAATCGGCCTTGTTGATTCTGGCGTTGATTCGCGGCGGTGTTGCATGTCTATACTACTGATTGCCTAAACTAGGAGCTTCGCAAAGCTTTTTTTCTAGTCGCGTGATGGATGAGCTTTTTAATTATAAAATGTTAATTTTAATTTAAATAATAATAAAAACATATTAACACGGGCCCATACAAAGCAACATTAGGTCTGTTGGATCCTTTGATTGTTTGTAACAAGGCTGTGAGTAAGATATTTGGATGAGCGAAGCGAAGGACTTCAGATTTCACCGACCCCCCAAAAAATTAGCTCCGTGTCTGTTGTTTTTTTTTTTGTTTTTTTTGTTTGTCCGTCGTTTGTCGCTCTCTACCGGGCAAACGGCATATGCGATCTTGATGAAAATTTGACCACGACCTTAGTTTTCTCTGCACTTAGACTTTAGCCACGTTTTGGTACATACGGAAAGAAATTATATCCAGTGAATATCGTACTTTACGATTTTTTCGATTTTAGTGCGATATTTTCGTTTGCCATTTGGGCCCAATTCTGACCAAACGGGTGGGGCTACAACGTTTCATATTTCAAATGGACTTTAAGGTAATAGTGATGTATTGCTTTCTGAAAGAAAAAGTTGAAAAAGTTAGCCAGAATCGAGAGACATAAAAGCTTTCAATAAACGTTTTTTGACTATTGTTGCGATATTTCGTGCCATTTGGGCCACAATCTGACCAAAAAAGGGTTAGGGCGACAACGGGATTTAAGGTTTATGCGGTATGTAGTACCTTTTTGAAAGAAAAAAGTGGACAAAAATTAGCCAAGAATCCATAGAAATAAGCTTTAATACAAAGTTTTTTTACACTGTGTGGGTAATAATACCAATGACAAGAAACAAAAGAACTTATCAACATTCACCTACAATGCGTAGGCAGCAAAAAAAGCACTTGCAAAAGTAAAGATATCCCACGCGCAAAACTAAAACACTTTAACAAAGCTCATCCAATCAACGCGGCGGGACTTTAGCGTTTTCCTAGTGAAGTTTTTCATACAAGGCTGTGAAGGGAAAGATCTAAGCTATATTTTCGTGCTATTTGGGCGGATTTGACCAACACGGGGTGGTGGGGCTTAAACGTTCATATTACATGGACATTGAGGTAAGGGGAATTATGACTTTGAAAGAAAAAGTTGAAAAAGTTGGCCAGGAATTTATAGAAATAAAAGGTTTTAATATTAACACCTAAAAATAACTCAAATTTAAAACCTTTATTTCTATAGATTCTGGCTAACTTTTTCAACTTTTTCTGTCAAACGTCAATACATCTCCATAACCTTAATGTGTATGTGAAATATGAACGTTTGTATAACCCCACCCGTTTGGTCAGATTATGGCCGCAAATGTTCACGAAAAATCGCACTAAAATTCGAAAAAAAAAAAAAAATAGTTCAAACGTACGATATGCATGAGAAAATATTTCTTCGATTGTACCAAAAACGTTTAGAGCAAGTCTAAGTTCAGAGCTTTCAAAAGGTCATCTACATGTCAAATTTTCATCAAGATGCGCATATGCCGTTTGCCCGGTAGAGCGCGAACAAAACAGACGGAAAAAAAAAAAAAAAAAAAAAAAAAACACATCGAGCTAAATTTTTTTGGGGGTCGGTGTGAAATTGAATCTCGCTCGCTCAATCCAAAGTAATTCCTATTTAAAATATCGATCTTTGGTTTGTATCGCTCACGCGTCGATGCGTTGGCGGCCTGCAGGGTCGGCTTGGTCGTTTTGGTTTTAAGAACCCCCACTGAAAAATCATTAGATAACTGAGTGGGTAGACTCTAAAATAAAAATTTTATTCATTTATTTATTTTAGGGCTCTCCACAAAATTTCATCGCAATTAGATTCTCGGTTATAGCCGGAATCTGTAACAGAACAAAACCTACAAAACAGGAAAAAAAACGGATTTTTTTCTCCAGTGCAGTTCATGGAACCTTCGCTTCGCTCGCTACGCTCATCTAAGGAAACAATGTTGAAATCATTCAGGCACTCGTCTTGAGATCAGTCCCCCCAAATTATCACGTAAAAAGAAGAAAGGAAATGCAAGTTTTTCAAAACATTTAGTACCATAAATGATTAGACAAGGGGGGGGGGGGTCTGGGGGGTGGCCCTTTAGCCAATTCGGGTCCAATTTTGTCGACTCTTAAAGTGTGTTTTTGAGTATTTAACGAGTGTCAAACATGTTCCTTTTGGAATAGCGAAGCAAAGAATTCAATGCACCGACTCCCCCGCCCCACCACCCCCCCCCCCCCCCCAAAAAAAATTTACCGTTTGTTGTTTGTTTTTTTGCCTGTCTGTTCGCTCTCCTACGGGAAAACGGGCTAGGCGATCTGATGAAATCTGGAGAGGACTTCGAAATCTCTGGACTTACACCTGCCACGTTTTTTGGGTACAATCGAAGAAAGATTTCTAGAATATCGTATTGAAGTACGATACATTTAAAATGTGAGTATAATCGTGATATTAGGCACGAGACCGGGCAAATGGCATCTTGATGAAACTTTATGGAAACGATTGAAATCACTAGATTTGAAGTTTTTTTTTTTTTATTTTTGGGGGACAATCGAAGAAACATTTTCTCATAGAAATCGTGCTTTTACGATTTCCCCCCCCCCACCCCCCCCCCCCCCCCCCCGCCCCCCCCCCCCTCCCCCCCCCCCTCCCCACCCCCACCACCCCCCCCCCCCCCCCCCCCTCCCCCCCCCCCCCCACCCCCCCCCCCCCCCCCCCCACCCCCCCCCCCCCCCCCCCCCCCGATTTTAAGCAATATTTCGTGATTTTGGGGCCGATTTAGACCAACGGGTGTTTGCTACAACGTCAGATTTTACCATGGACTTAAGATAATGGTGATGTAGTGCTTCGAAACAAAAGTTGAAAAAGTGGCCAGAATTCCTAGGAAATGAAGGTATTCATGAACGCCTTTTCCAGGTGTTAACAAGTAACTATGTAGCTTAGCATAGCAACTTGACAACAATCAATACAAGCTTAGCGTACGAAAAGTCATGTCTTTGGACCTCGAGATTTTTACATTCAGACATCCTCATTTAACAAAAATAAATTTGGTAATGGAACTTAAAAACAGTAATGAGATCCCACTTATACTAAACCATAGCTATATCTCGGACAGAATATTTAAAAAAAAACTTCATCCATCAACAGCGACTAAAAAAGCATTCGCGAAGTGGCTAGCTTATAACATTTGTGTGTTTTGGTGACGTGCCGATTGTGATGATTGAAAAAAATATATTGAATTTCCCGACTGACATGGAGTTCCTTCATTTGTACACCTTACCTAGTGTATGGCTGTTTTTTCCCCATAATATACTAGGGGTATACTATTTCTTGCTGGGTATTATCACGCATACCCCCGATGACGGACCTTATCCTTCCCACTTCTAATAATGTGCAAAACAAAAAAATGGTTTTGTCACCCAAGATTACGTCTAGCTTTATTGTCTTCAAACGGTTGAATATGTCGTTTTCGACTTTTCTTATTTTAACTTTTTCCCTACAAAAATATACAGTTCTGTCCGGTATTGCATGTTCAGGCTGCTTTTTTTTTTCTGAAAAAACACACCAATCACCCTCTAAAAACTTTCGAAAACAAAGAAACAATAAAACTGATCAAGCGATGATTTTGCTTTTAATTTTATAAAGAATACGTTAAAAAATTGCATAAAATTATTTCATTACCACAATGTTTGCTACATATTTAGAGAATCTCTAGTCGAAAAATGTCGTCTTGACCCTGCATCAGCTCTGGCTTGCCGGCCAATGTTTAAAATAAGGCATGCCAAATTCAAGGATGACGTAATTCACTCCAATACCGGATAATTGCCACGACCATGTGCGTTCCAGTTTTTCAGGAGTTTATTAATAACAATTTGTCGTTGGTAGCCTGCTCAGGGTGCAATGCATGCACGTATCTTCAGGGTGTGTGTGTCCTTTCTAGTTAACAGATCTTTACCACAAAATGCAATGAAAGAACTGAGAAGAAGGACTGTGGTGAAAATCGCATCGCAAATATAATATAACACCAAGCTCAACACACCAATATTCTTCGGGTCGAGCATCTGTTCTGTCGTGCAACAAATAGTTACTACACAACAAATCTACAACACAAAGGCAGGATAGACGCATCAAACCCGAAGCCGCACACGCCCATATTTAGGTGCATCCACGGCATAGAAAACACATTATTAGTATATTTACTTAGAGTAGTGTGACCAAATTTGTTATTAATATCGTCCACTATTTAACTATTATATACACTTGCACACTATACTTATGAACCTCCCATCCTTCACATTTATCATTGTGAGTTGATGAAAGATGAATCCACGTTTCATTCAAAAATATACACCGTGAAGTAAGTAAATAAATACAAATAATGAACCGTCCACAGCAGGATGCAATAAAATCATCTACAACACGATATTCTGAATTATTTATTATAGATTCAGACAAATTAACATGTATATATGTACACATTGGAAGTACAATATGCCGATAAAATTAGGCTCCGGTTTTTACCATGTCGTATTAAAATGTGCATACTTATCAAAATAATATGAATAATATATTATAATCAATTTTTGGATGAGCGTAGCGAGCGAAAGCGAAGAATTCCATTTCACCACAACTGCGAAAGAAAAAATCCAGAAATTTCTTTTTCTTTCTTTCTTCTTTCTGTTTGTATTATTGTGTGTTGTTAGCACGATTCGTCCTAAACCGGTACTCCAATTGCGATGGAATTTTATGGAGGCCTTCGAATCTTATGAACCAAGGAACTGCCACATTCTTGAGCGCAATCGAAAAATTATTTCTCATATTGAAAATCGCAAGTAACGATTTTTATTTTCCCTTTTTTAGATTTTTTAAAAATTTCTCTCGACTTACAAACACCTACATGCTTTATTCGAATGTAAGATTTTTATCACAAAACCTAAATTTTTGTTTATGAATTATATATTCGTGTAGAATTCGAGCGCAATCCCAAAAAATTAATTTCTCATGGGAAAATTGCAATTTTACGATTTTTTCGAGTTTTTAAAAATTCTTTGACTTAAAACGGCCCTAACATGCTTGCGAACCTTAATTTTATAAATTATATATTCGTGTGAAATTTTGAGCGCAACAAAAATAATTTCTCATGAAAATACGCAATTGTTACGCTCTATTTCGTTTTAAAAAAAAAATCACGCTCATCCCCAAACAACCACGCGCCTGAAAAAGCCGTTTTTTTGCGGAACTTCCTAGTACTATAATATAGTCAAGGTTTTTGTAGTATGGTTAATGGTGATGGTTTTCAAGATTGGACAGAAGAATGAAGATCAAGTACGCTATGGTTTCCTCCACTAAAGTTTCTATTATATCCTCGATTGGTGTTCCTAAATTTTGGCAAAATTCATATTCGTTGTTGATATGCGTGGGAATCGTTATTAAAAAACTCAGTCTTTTCTATTTGGTTTTTATTTTTATTTCTTCTCTCTATTTTTCTTTTCTTGTCGTTTCTTTTTATTTATTTTGTACATTTAATTATTTTTATTAATTTAAACCGTTATTTAATTATTAGTGGATGAGCATAAGCGAGGCGTAGCTGGAGCGAAGCGAAGATTTCCATTCATTGGACTGGAGAAAAAATCCGGAAAGTTATTTTTTTCTGTTTATTAAACGGAGGGAGCGGAGCGAAATACCGGTGTCTCCATTCAACTCGAAACGGATCTCATTCTGTGATTCTGTCTGTCTGTCTGTCTGTCTGTAATGTACGTCGAAATCAGCGAACCGCATGAAACAGATTGGGCTGAAATTTTAAAACAGACATCACGGTACGAGTTTACTGAGAACTGCTAACAAAATGCAGCTAGATTCATACGAGTGAATCCTACAATAAAATTAAAATGTGATTTTTAAAACATCTTAGCATTTGTTTAGTAGCAGCTAGTGGACGATAAACTACGTGGCTCGCTGGCTATTAGGTAAGTATTTAGACTGACGCACGGAGGGTTGGGGTCGATACACATTAGCTAGAACTTTTTTATATTTTTACACCCACATATTATTTTTGAGGGTGTTAAATGGAACAATAAAACTTAGGTGATTTTTGTTTTATTCTTGGAAATTGGGAATGTTTCACGCTAATACGTTTTGAACAGATTCGCATTTAAATGTTCATTAAAATAACTAGAGAAACGCCAAAAGTCGTTGTAAACGCAGTGAGTGGGCGAGCCATGTGTTGAGTTTCCGGGAACATTCCTTTACCATATACCTTAGGCTCGATGTAGCCAGTATGGGGAATGATACCGTATTTTACTAACACATAGGTCACTCACTCGTTTAACAAACGACTTTGGCGTTTTCATAGTATCTTTTGTTTCTCTGTTAGCACGATTCCGGCTAAAACCGGGCCTCCAATTGCGATGAAATTTTATAGAGGCCTTCGAAACTTCTGAACCAAGAACTGCCACGTTTTTTAAGCGCAATCCGAAAAAAATTATTGCTCATGAAAATCGCAATTTTACGACTTTTTACGATTTAAAAAAAAATATTTCGACTAATAACACCTACAATACTTTATCTCACATGTATAATTTTTTCAAGAACCTTAATTTTATGAATTATTATATTGTGTGATAATTCGAGAGCAATCAAAAAATTACTTCTCATGAAAATTGCAATTTTACAATTTTGCTCGATTTTTTAAAAATTTCTTCGACTTAAACACCTACATGCTTTATCGATTGTGATGATTTTTTGCACAGAACCTTTATTTTATGAGATTAATTATATATCGTGTGAAATAATGAGCGAAATCGAAAAAATTATTCTTATGAAAATCGCAATTTATACGATTTTTTTAAATTTCACTTCGACTTTTACACCTACATGCATTCTCCGATTGTAATGATTATTTTAACAGAACTCAATTTTTTGAATCAAAATATATTCGCGTGAAATTTGAGGCGTAATCGGAATATTAGTTTTCTGTCATTATAATCACAAATTATACAAATTTTGTGTTTTCGATTTGTTCATTTTCTTCGACTTTTAACACCTACATGTCATAATCCGATTTTTAATGATAATTTTACAGAACCTAATTTTTAGAATAATATATTCGCTTGAAATTTGAGCGTAATCGAATATTATTCTCATTATAATCACACTATTACGTATTTTTTTCGATTTTTTCAATTCTTTACTTAAAACACCTACATGCTTTATTCGATTGTAATGACTTATTTCACAGAAAATTAATTTTATGAATTTATACTTCGTGTGAAAAATGTTGAGGGCGTAATCGAAAAAATTATTGTCTACATGTGGAAAATGCGTGTTTACGCATTTTTCGTTTTTTTTAAAAAAAATACGCTCATCCAAACAACGACGCCTCAAAAAAGCGTTGCGGAAAGCTTCCTAGTTAAATAAATAATAAGGTTAAAACTAATCATTTATAATTTAAATTGGATAAATTTTAATCCAATTTAAATAGACAATTGTTTGTCTTAACTATACATAGTGTTGTGACTCCTTCTGTGGTAAATGTTGTCCTTTCTAAATCAGTTTATAACTGAAATAGGAAAGACGTAAAAATAAATCAAATAAATCATATGTGAAGGTAGATAGGGTGTCTACTGATATGTATTTCTATTATTATTATAAATTATTATATCTTATTATAACTTTGGACTCACGTGAGAGGTATTAAGATAAGAAGCAAAAAACACACAAAATGTACAAATTTGAGTTGATAATTGTTTTAAGGGTGTCCGACAAGTTTTTTTTGAAATCCTAAGTCTATGGGGAGTACCTGGACTGTCTGGATCATGTTCTGAAATTTCCAGCTGGTTACCTCTCCGTTGCTGTTACTTATTTATTAAAGACCTGGCAGCGTCGGTCACTCTGATTACTAGCATTCAATCAATGCCATTTACGAGATATTAATTGAAAGTTTACAGCTTACTCCATAGCGACGACTACGATATAGACAGACGATGCACGCACGCACATATCGTATTTATTAGACGTCTGTGTCAGTGGTGTGTTGTCTGTGTGTCACTGTAAGGGGTTTTTAATTTTTGATTGTTGTGTTCTGTATCTTTTTTACAACTCGTACGTCAATGGTGCGAGCGTTGTACACCTTTGATGTAGTCCAAACGAGCTCGTATTAAACCTACGTGTGTAGGTTTGTGAATTTTATTAGTTATGGTACGCATAAGATACGTAACGCGGCATCAAACTTTGTACCTACAACGTGCGGCTACCGCGTGCATATAGAGCGGTTTGTGAACTAGATAGAGTGGACACATAACAACGACGTACGTCCTCGGCTGCGACGACACCGATAGTGGGGTCCACGTGACTAGCGCCCGTCACCGAATCGCTGGGGTTACGACATTAACCGAGACTACGGACACGCACACATAACACGAGCAGAAAGCTACGCCCAGTGAAGCGCGTCGCTCTATGCTCCTTCTCACCCGTGGAGTTGGCCTGTTGAATCGTATCCTTCCCTTAATGAGTACTATTGATTTCTCGTATACCATCAATGGTCCATCATATTCAACATTATATATGGCTACCAAAAAATCAAATTGGTTTCAGTTAAGAATGCACTGACGAGGGAGATCGCAGCACTGTCGCTTCCCAGCTACCTCACTGGTGCCATTTTATGTATAGCAAATAAATAGTATTACATCACTCGACTATCGATACCAGCATTTTGAACTGCTTCAAAAAAAAGGGTGAAAACCCAGTGATTTTAAGTACAGTATCGAGACCGAATTAGTGCGATGTTTTTGTACCGAAAATACAATATACCAAAAACAGCATCGTGTTATTTCCACATATTCACATTCAGTATGGCCACCATGCAATACAACTCCGCGCATCGGATGCTGTGCATCGCCCCGGAACCCACCCCACTCAACGCCCAGCCGAACCCGATACATGAGGCGGGCGGATGGACCTCCATCACGGGATCCGCAAAAATGACCACCAAAATAACTGCGCGTACAAGTAAAAAGTTTATTCTTGGGAATCGAGTCCGAATCGATTCTTAGGTGACTAGGTCACAAGAGATCGATTGGAATTGATGTCATCCCTAAATCAGACTGGTGAATTGTGGTTGGCCTATCTAGCTTGTGCTTGTCCCTACACTGTTAAGGCCCTAATAGTGTTCCAAAAATGTTTTGTTGTAGAGGGGAACTTTAGGCTATTCATCAATTCATTCATTGTTTATTGTAAATAAAAAACATTGTTTCTGTTAGGTGCATTAGTAATTTTCTTTGTATTTACTTTTTTTGAATGATTCGAAAAAATTGGGGGTCGTGTTGTATATCACGATTGTGCTATATTCGGTCCAATACGGTAAATACTTAGAGACCTGGAAGATTAAAACAGTCGTTGTAGAATTAAGACCATTAGAGAAATATAGATCGTGAATCACCAAACCACTAGCGCGACGTTGGCAGTAATTGGGGAAAATTAAATATCCATAACAACAATAGAACAAAAATCATCCTTTCAAACTGAACTTCATTTTGTTTTATTTTTACTCCTGATGGTGAGAAAAATTATGAACATGCCATAGAACAGTGTAGAACGATGGTGGGCTAAAGAAAAAGTACGGTCATATTAGCATTGATGACTATTTGGTTACATTTGAAAGAGGAAACATACACTTCTTTCCCCCGGTAGTGCTGTGTTAACTTGTTTTAGTAATGTTCACCTTTTTGCAACTACATACCTTTGTGTTATAATGGTAGTGTTGGTGTTTTTTTTTGTTTTTCATTATCATATAAACATATGTGCTTTTAAAAACTAAAGTATACAGAAATCGTTATTTTTTATTAAAATGCTGAGAGAGATCTACGCACTAAAAATTGTCACAATAAGCGCGGCCTGTTAAAAACCCTTCTGTTCCCGAAACAGACACATCCTTCCCATTATGAGGAGCAACATAAAAATAAAGTGTATGTCATTTCGAATGTTTCTAGTTTTTAGAAGGTGGGGTTACGTGAGTAAGGATCAAACTGCTCAGGGGGTACACTTCTGAAAAGTTTGGGAACCCACTGCCATAGAAGAACAAAAGTTTTTGATACAATCATAAATTCATAATAAAGTGCCAATTACCAGTTACTTGGGGTTGTGTTACTTTTCAACATTGGCATGAATACCAATAATGATTTCCGCTTCCTGTGGATTTAAACTTAGAAACAAGTCTACTACTATCACCTATACATATTTAATTTTAAAAGCCTACATACTATATACCCAAAATATTTAACTGGAACGTAAAAAAATATTTATTGGCAAATGGGCGTCGCATACGATTTTTAAAGACATTAACTTCCATTATGTTTGTCTTAGTTTCCATCTTTCAAAATATGAATACCAATACTATATGATACTACAACTAATTACCAACTTACACCACACATTGGTTGACAAAATAATCAATTAGACTGACCTTTTCCATCTCTTCCAGTTCTATCTGTGTGAGATCGATTACTGGCAAGATGGCCGGGGCAGCAGACTCTTTATCTCTTGGTGTTGTGAAACGGCGTTTGGATGTTGGAATGTCAACGAAGAACACGACTGGTTCTTCAGATCGTGCAGAATAAAACTATTGAGCCACAAGGGCTCCAACATGCGGCTCTGCACAGGGCCAAGACGTTATACTTCCAGCGCTCGGGGACGGCTCCAAGTCCAGTATCCCACACCCTGCAAACATGAAAAATGTGCCGTGTTGTTATTTTAGTGCTCAATACGAAGTAACATGGCGAGAACAAATGGAAAGGGGTATAGTGCATTTAATGTAACATTCAGTACCTAATATACACTAGGGATTACTTCGATACTCGGAAACCGGTTTTCTTCTGATCCGGTTCCAATTTTTAAAATATGGTTCCATTTTATAAAAACGCAGCCTGTACAACATTGCTTAAACCACCTCATAAGACGACCGACATACCCCTAGGGGACGTCACAAACATATGTTTCCCAGAATCCATGAAACTTGGCTTCGATGTCACGATAATCGTTTGCACTAAAGATAATGAAATCAAGCCTAGCCTAGATGTTGAAGTGACTCCACTGTTGCGACAATATTCCATTTTGCCAGACAGCACAGTCCCCAGAAGGTCGAATCGCACTCGCGTCGTGCGATCATAACAGAGGACAGAAAACAACACAACGACAGTTTAGAAAATTAGCCAAACAGCACAGCAGCGTTGTGGCACCAAATGACACGAAGCAGATTCTGGAAAAGTTTGACGCCCCCAGCCCTATCAGGCTGCGATTCAATTGTTCTCTACGTTTCCCAACCTGTCAACCTTCTCTCCAAATCTAACTAAACTCCAGCCAGTTGCACTTTTCCAAACTACAGTAAGCAAACTCCAGCACATTGCAGTCTTCTGTTGGATTTATTGTCATGGAAGTCAAACAGTCACAACAAACTTAGCAGTGAAGTAAAGGTAGTTCTGTGCCTACCCGATAGCTTAATGGGTAAAGCTATGGCACGTTAAGCCGGAGGTTCTGGCAGTTCGAACCCCACACAGTCGGGGCTAAACTTTTTCACCAAATGCTCATGAATCAATAAACTATTGTCCTTAAAGCAGGCTTTATGGCTTAAAAACTAATATTCATACTACCCAACTCATGGGGAGATGAGACGGATTTGATTTATCAACCCTGCGATCTTTCAGATGTGAAAGCTACATATGCAGTCTTACTGTTGGGATATGTCATGGAAAGTCAACAGTCACAACAAATAGCAGTGAAGTAAAGGTTTGTCGGTGGGATCCCCGGTAGACTTAATTGGTAAATGCTATGGCACGTTAAGCCGGAGGTTCTGAGTTCAAAACCCCAGTCGGGGCAAACTTTTCGACAACTGATATGAATCAATAACTATGTCCTTAAAGCGGGCTTATGCTTAAAAACCTAATATTCATGCTACCCAACTCATGGGAGATGAGACGTGATTGATTTATCCATGCGATCTTCAGATTTGACAGCTACATTGCAGTCTTCTGTTGGATTTTGTCATGGAAGTTCAACAGTACAACAATAGCATGAAGTAAAGGTTTGTTGTGGTCCCGGTAGCTTAATTGTAAGCTATGGCATGTTAAAGCCGGAGGTTCTGGGTTCGAACCCCAGTCGGGGCAAACTTTTTCGAAATGCTATGAATCATAACTACGTTTACAAATATAGGCCGACCTTTTTTTTTCATATTTTAGGTCTCAAAATCCCTCCTGGGCCCTATATGCGAGCATCGGCAATTTTGACGCGCTAATTTAAAACACCAAGTTACAGCGCCGTGTGACAAGGAAATGTATAGTTCACTGCTTCTGTCTGGCGCTGCGCCAACAATACGGCAGGCACGGAGGACGCGACGCTATCTCCAGGCCTACTGATGAGTGAAGTATGACGAGGAACAGATAACTGGGCGATATGAACCGGTCTGCTTGGAGATTGCGTCATAGCGCTACGTCATCACGGGCTCCGCGTCAATAGGCCGCGCGGGAGAAACGACCTTGACACTGGCTCCGCGGAAACAGACCGCAGGAATAACAGCGCGTAAAAAAATATATTTCATTAAAAATTCCTTTTTTAAAATTTCGATGACCAAAGTTAGGGGGTCGGCCTATATTCGGTACTATCCGGTATATCCTTAAAGCGGGCTTATGCTTAAAAACCTAATATTCATATCAAACTTTTTCGACAACTGCTATGAATCAATAACTATGTCCTTAAAGCGGGCTTATGCTTAAAAACCATATATTCATATATATATATATATATATATATTTATTTATTTTTATATATTATTTAAAGTAAATACTACTACGTAAATAAAACATAAAAATAAATTCAGACGCCGCGCCGGGCTTTTTTAAATGTACTCGCATACATTTGTAGGCCTAGTGGGAGTATTGCCCATGCCTACGAGTGAGTGCAAGAGAAGATAGATCGGTGATATATCTCGACTTTCGAGCAGAGTGCGTCGCGCGCATCGCCGGTAACAAGCCTTCCGACTGAAGCCGATCGTGCTTCGGCCCGGGGGCATTCCCTGCGATGCAACGTCGCTTCGCTGTCCGTCCGCAGCGCCAGACACCAGTGCTTTTACGGGGTGCGCACTGACCGCAACGGCGCACGCAAAATGAAGACCTGACTTGACTCTTGAGCAGGCCGCCGCGCTGCGCATACGATCAACCGGCAACCATCTCACAGTCACGCCACGGGGTGGTAACAAGCATATCCCAGCGGGAACCATCGAGCTACCGTGTTTACCAAGAAGTTCGGAAGTTAATTCACAGAAAGCAGCACCATCGAAAACTGTAACCATGGTAACGGTCGGTAACGGTGATGTTTTTCCGCGCGAGCGCCGAGAAGGCAGTGATAGGCATTTCTTTTTCGGTTTAGTTCCAGCCTGCTGTCAGTCTTTGCTATTTGTGTTGTTCTCGTTTTTTTAGTGCCAAAATCAAAGTTTTTAGTTGTTTGAGAGTTTCTAAACCACTCTTGCAGCGCCAAGTGCATTCGTAAATACTCGTTAGTTCAGAATAAAACCGTGTGTACTGATAAAAGAACTGGCTCCCCGCAAGCAGGCCTTGGCCTAGACCTAGGCCTAGTGGTGGTGTTTGCAATATCGGAATTAGATGAAAATTTAATGTCCCAATTGGTCTCCAAAGTCCCAGAAGTCGTTGAAGAAATAATAAAAGTGTTAGTGGATACTCTCTTCACGCACTTTTAACATTTCTTTCAATTACATGACAAAACCATGAAATAAAACGGAAATCCCCCACCGGGGCCACGAAAAGCCTAGATAGTCCAAGCAGTAGTCACTAGGTTGCGCTAGTTGTTACTTGATAGTTGGAAGAGTCATTCATAGATCGCGACACTAAAGATGTTGGTGCTGCTTTCTATGAATTAATCTTCCGAAACTTCTAAACTAATTTTTGCGGTTCCCGCTATTTAACATTGTGTTTCCACTCTTCCCCGGTTATTTCTTATGGTCACAGCTGATCAAAGATGGTCATTGTGGAACTAGGTGGGAATTTAAAAATTGCGATGCGATCAGGGTTTCAACCGATTCACGAAATTAGTTAATCACGAGCATTGATTGTTATTTTCCGGGGCTTATCTTATTTTTTTCCAGACTTATTTTGACACGAGAGTTTCAGCGCGGGCGATATGAGGTTTTTCCCACATGAGAAAAGGCTAGTGGGCCTATGTTTGAATTTTTTGGGCTTAGGCCTACTGGTCGATTTTAGGCTTAGACATGCGTTTTTATACGACAGTGGGCCCAGGCCAAATTTGGAAAACGTGTGTTTGAGCTTTTTTACAAGCTATAAATCTTTTGGTATATTGGTACGGTACACGACATGAAAAACGACATACTCCCCATTTTTTGAACAGGGTTTTTGCCGCTTTGCACGGTAGGGGGGCCCAAAAACAATTTTTAAGGATGTGGAGGCATCGAAATTTTTCCCTTAAATTCAAAATGGCGGCCTTTTTTTTAAAACGATTTCCTCAGATAAAAAACCTTTTGATGGGTCAAAAAAACAGTTTGGTATCGTTTTCGTATATTTCCGACTCGAATAACCGAAAAAAATGTCAAAAAAAAAATGGGGAAATTCTAGAAGTTTAACATGTTTTTAGATATTTTCAAGAAATCTTTTTAGATTTGGTACGAGTAGAAATCCTTTACCCTACCCCTGAATTTGCTTCCAGCATTAAATATTATGATTATAATGTTTAATTTTAAAACCAAAATTCATTTTTTACTTTATTGGCCAGTCATTCTGCGGCAACCCAGGGGGTTTAAAACAGGGGTTAATGATTATTGTGCTGATTAATTTGCTGCTCTTTTTTAGCTCGGTTGGCACGGCTCTTGAAGTGGTACCCAAAAGTTTTTTTTAAATGTGGGGCAAAAAAAATTTCCCTTTCGATCCAGATGGCGGCGGTTTTGGAATTTTGACTTAGAAACAAAATTCTTGCTTTTTTTAAAAATTCATCGTGTTTGGAGTCATTTTGTATGTAAGTGACTCTCAGAATAAAAATATTACTACAATATAAGTAAAAAACAAAAAATTTGAGAAACTGAATTTTTTTAAAATTTTTAAACTCAATATGGAGTTTATTTGGCCCTGTGTTTACTTTGTGACGTTGTAAGAGGATCGCTGGGGCTGGCTCGGAGGGGTCCAAACTCTTTCTTTTTTTCTTTTTTTCGGGTAAACGGTTAATAACGTCGGAAATAATTTCACACAATTTTTATAAAGAACCCATTAAAGATCCATTACGGTACCCAAAATTTATTCTTAATTTGAAATTCACAAATCGTAAAATCTCCTTAATTTACTAAATTTTTGGTGAATTTTGGGAATTTTTACAGTGTACAGAATTTTAAAAACGCATATTTGAATACGGAATAAACGATTAATTTTAAAAGTGAATAAGGTTAATTTGGGTTTTTCATCGTAATATAAACGGTTGGGATAATTATTTCTAAAATTGAAATCCATTTTTTGGTTTCCTTTTTTTTCGGTTTGGACTTTGTCTCGAAATTTGCCCTTTTTGGCTCATTACTTGAAACCCCAAGAGGGGTATCTACAAAAAGTTTTCTTTACATGCATAAAAAATTTGGTAATTAAAACCCAACCGTTCAGATAAATCTCAAAATCTGCAGGGGGCCAATTTTTTCAAACGATGTGGGTGCTAAAAACATAGAAAAAACTTGGGGGGTAGGCAGTGGCGATTTGGATATTTTGATGGTGAGGTAAATTTAATCCCCCGGAGGTAGTATGGGGGGACTACACGGGGGGTTGGGGGCGAAGCCCCCCAACAATAGTCGAAAATTGTGAAAACAGGTTTTTAGAGTGCGTTTGGTCGTTTAAAAAAAATTTGTGGGCTGAAGCATTACCAAAATAATGTATTTTTTGTGCAGTCAAAACTGGAAACCCCCCAAAATGAAGGAGTCACTGGGTGATAGATTATATTACATCCCCTAGGGTTTTGGACGGGGGGGTTTTTGGGGTATTTTCAAATCACCCCTACTACAATTGTTACTTTGAAAAAAAAAAATCTTGCATTATACCATTCAATTTCCGAGTGTGGGGAGGCGCAGAAAAAATTGCCGTTTTTGATGAGATTTGTGATGATTTGTGTGGGTGCACACCCTACTAAATCTATCTCGTGGGGTGCTTTGGCCCCCCTGCCCCCAGGAGGGGCCCCATGAACACCTGAGTGCGCGCTTTTGGTTTGGGCCCATGAAGCTCAGAAAAGTTTGTCCAATGGCAATTAAAAATGGTAGCTGTAACCTGTTCAAAGAATCTTAATGTAGTTCCTTTGGTTTCTGTTTGACACAACATTACTCCTAAATGTTTGACAATTCTTTTAAAAAACCCTTGAAGAGCTCTCAAACACAGCTCTCAGCGTTCACCGTGAGTTCTGTAGTAGAAACTAAAAATCTACAAGACAAACCAACCTTTCTTGCCTTGCCTTAGATAACGCACACGAAAAAAATAATGCTCTTTTTAAAGGGTAAAAGACCGGGGTGCAGAGGGCCTAACGAAATCCAGGGGCTTTTTGGAGGTGTCAGTTGCAGGTCCAAAATCTGCGGGTTTACACGGTGAATTTATTCCCGCACAAGAAAAAACCCCAAGTATTTTTCGAAAACATGAGCAATATTAGCATCCCAGACTATTTTAGGGGAAGACATTGCGCTCAGTTTTCAGTTTTTGATTTCAATCAGTTTTAGCACGCTTTATTAAATTTTCATTGAACAATAATTATAACATAGAAAAAAAATTTGTTTTACATAAATGAAGGGGAATGCCCACATGGAGAGGTTTGTGGTGGGCGATAATATTTTGGGGAAATTCAGGTTTAGAGGGCAGAGACGTGAATTTGGAAATGTATACCAAATTATGTAGTATTCAATAAAATTTTTAAATGTATGTGTAAAAATAAAGTATATAATGATAAAATATATACAAATGATACCTATAGTGGGTATTATGAAAGCTGGTATTTAAAATTTTATAAAGTGGATTCTTAGTTTTACATTTAACAATATTATTATTTTTGATTCAACATTGTCGACTAAAAAGACAGTTTTCTAGAATTGGTAATACGTTCTTGGGAATTAAGCGAAGTCTTATAGTAATGACAGCCCGGGGGTTAGGAGCAAGGGAAAGGGGTTTTACACATTAAACTTCTTGTAATGGTGGGATCAATCTGTATAAGGTTTTAAAGGAGGTACTATATAGTTTATAACTTAAAAACTACTTTTCAACCCTTTAAAGCAGGAACAAAAAGATTTTCACGGGTAAACTAAAAAATTACGTCGGCAGGCAACAAGAAAAGAAGTGTGTGCTGAGAGCAGCTTTTCCTAAAACTAAAATATTATTGCAAATCGACAGGAAAATTTATTAGATACTTTTTTTTCCCACGAAAATCGGCTTGTCCCCTTCGTTTCAGAAATGGGAGCTGCGCATAGGAACAAAGGCAAATGACCTTAGGACTCAAGATTTTCACAATTTTACTGATTGTAAAAGGTCTGCTTTTAAATTTTAAAGGCAAGCGGTCTGCCAAAAGGGGCAATGTGTGAAGGTAGTGAGAACCGGCATAGAAGTAAAAAATTTCTTTAAAAGAAAAAACTTAAAAACTATATCTTTATAAATACCTTCAATTAGCTATTTTTGTAATAGCCGTAGGAATTTTTAAACTGTACGTATCATTAATTTTTGAGGTCAAAATTCGTGTTCCTTTGGGTCAAAAACATATGGGGTTGACACCAAACATGATATTTTTAGTCGTTTTTAGCAAAATTTTTTAGTTTTCAAAGGGCATTTCCAAAAATTGCCCCCCTCTTGATTCGAAAGGGGAATTTTAAAAGCCTCCCATCTTAAAAAAATCTTTGGGTACCAGCTTCAACGGCCAAGTGCCCAAACCCCGTTAAAAAAGGGGAGCATATTTAAAGCACAAAAATCATTTAACCACGTTGAGCACCTTTGGTTTCCGCAGCAAGACTGGCCAAAAAGTAAAAAATGAAATTTTTGGTTTTAAATTAAACTTTAAATCATAATAATTTATGTTAGAAGCTTTAAAAAAAGGGAGGGTAAAGTTTCTATGTCGGACCCCCTCTATGAAAAATTTTTCTTGAAAATACTACTAAATTTTATGTTAAACTTTTAGATTTCACCGGGGTTTTTTTTTTTAAATTATTTTTGTGCTTTCGGTCGGAAATAACGAAAACGATACAAACATGATTTATTTAAAAATCAAAAAAAATTTTGTTCTGAAAATATGTTTTGAAAAAAGGCGCCATTTTTAATTCTAAGGGGAAATTTTGAGTGCCTCCACATCCTTAAAATTACTTTTTGGGCCACCTCAACTGTGCAAAGTGGGGAAACCCTGTTCAAAAAAGTGCAGTATTATTTTTTGGGACCCCTACCACTAATACCCTGTATAAAAGTTTGTGTGTATTTTGTTCCTTATCCATTTCAGTTCATACCCTGTGACCAGTGGGGGATTTGAATAATTTTTAAACTATTCCTATTGACCATTTTCTTTTTGCAATTTGTAAAATAGCAAAACCCTGCTAAAAAAAGATAACTACTTTTCTTTTACCCTACAGGGTATGCCCAGAGCAAAAAACAAAAAAACGCGTCATCCCAGTTTTTCGGTAAACCGGGGGCCCCCCCATTTTTACTGTAAATTTTAACATTACCATTTTGTTAAAAACCATCACTTAAAAAAGCATTTTTAATTATTATATAGCTGAAAAAAAGCTTTGATGTTTCTTTGATAGTTTCCCAAAAAAAAGATAATCAAGAATTTAAAATTAAAAAAAAAAAAAATTTTCGTGATCGTCGTGCGTATAATAAAAAATATATGGGTAGTCCCCCATTTTTAATCATCATTGTACAAACTGTTTGGGTTGGGATTCCTTTTGTTCAAGGTTTTGGTTTGGTTTGGTACTAACGACAAGTTTAAAATATATTGCTCGGAATAGCAAGTTCGACCTCTCGATAACAAAACATACGCGCGACTGCGAATGTCAAAACATTGTGTAATGAAAATGATATTAATGAAATAGTGCCAATGGAAAAACCGGTTCCGAATTTTGAACCCGAAGTTATTCCGAAAACACAAACATATACATGTAGATCAAGTAAGATAATACAATGGGAAGTATGAAAGAACAAATTGGGGGATCAGTAATAATTTGGAATAATTATAAATGAAATAATTAGGAGATACATTTTCCCCTTAAGTTAAATCACATTCCCAGCTGCTTGACCTGCCTACCTGAAAACGATGCCAGACGTTGCTGCTAACACTTTGAAGATGTTGGGGGCCCATGTGATGAGGGCCACTCCGCCACCACCCATCCTCTTCAGTGGGACAGCACTTTCCATGGTCGTGTCCCACAGATACATGGTGGTGTCTGCGGCGGATGCGCTCAGCAGCAAGTCACCCTAGAAGCAGTGTCACACATCAGGCATATTGCTGTCAGTGTCTGCGCCGGATGCGCTCAGAACCAAGCCACCCTGGAAGCAGTGTCACACATCAGTCGGTGTCTGAGGCCTATTTAAATACTGAAGGCCAAAACTCGTAAGTAGAGGTCAAGTTGTCAAAAACGCTACTTAAAAATAAATAAATAAATAAAATACGAGCCCCTTAAGAGAGTATAGGACATGCGTTTTAGGCACATTGCTGTTCGCTCGGCCGACTGACAATACGTGTGTGACATTTTGAACTTTTTGTCACGAAGTGGAAATAAGGGGTCTGCGTAAAAACATTTCAAAATTTTTTTTTAAAAAAAATTTATAAAAAATAAATTAGTTTTCACAAATTTTTTATATTGTTTAAAAAATCCCAAAATTTACTATATGTATTTTGTGATTTTTTTTTGGGTGATTAAAGGGGGAAATTTTCGCAAAAATTGATTTTGTTTTTACTGTTTCCTTTGTATAAATATTAAATAACAATTAATTATAATGTTTCCGAAGTGAAAAAAAAAAAAAAAAAAATTGGCGTGTTTTTTGGGGGCTGTCCCGGTAATTTCAATGCTAAAACTAAAAGTTCCATTTCAAGAGAATGGCTTGATTGGAATGAACTGCAATTTTTGTCACGTGTTTAGTGTTCTTTTAGAAAAGTATCGAAGTCTTCCTTATTTTGTCAATCTTATGCCGTTTAATTGTTTGTGATTTTTTTAGTGTTTCTTTGAAATGTGGACTAGAATTATGGTGTGTTTTGGACGCAACCTATTACATTAAATGTTATTATAAAATTGAATATTCTTTGTTTCATCACATACGCTGAACCGTCAGCTCAATTCGAGTACTTCCATTAAATGATATCACCAAAATTGGCTGAGTATTGGAACTTTCAGTGCCGCCTTAAATACCTCGAAAAATCGTCCGCGGACGACCGATTTCAAATTGTTTGAACGCGTCGGGGGAGGAGATAGCGCATGAGCGGTTGTCTTCTCAACTCCGTCGGCTGACGGAACTGCGATGTAATACCTTGAGTGCGCATCGCGCGAAGTTCAAGCGACAGGTACACATTCGTGAAAGGCGGCCGGGCATAAATAAGGTTTTGAGCACCCACTGTTTTATACTTGGGATAGGTGATAATATAACAATTATCGATATTTTGGTAACTGAAGGGCTTGAAATCACTTCATTTTAAGTTTAACATAAGCAGGCAACTTCCACAGCTGCGTTGTAGTAAGAGTAAACGATAGTCCAAAATCCAGTTAGACGCATAACTCATCTCGCACTCCACCTACTACCTACGTCTAACATTGAAAAAAAGATTAATTTCTGCAAATGCACCGTTTTTTTTTTTTTTTTTTTCTAAAAAAAAGGTAGTTTCTTATTATTATCAATCTGGCGATCTATTTGTTTTTTTCTTCAATCTTCCCAATGTTGTCACATCTTTTAAGCTGGCATGCACTCCCAGCTAATCGTCGACAAAAGAGCTCTCACTCAACCCCACTATCACCCTTGTGATAGACTTCGTTCCATTTAGCTCGCTCAACGACTTCTATTGATTGAGCACAGATTGGAGCGTCACAGGGCCTGCGCGCTACATCCCTCTGTATTCTGTGAAACGGCTAGTAGTAATATTATAAAAACGATTTAACTAAGATCACCCACAACGGCCAGTTTTTACTATTATAAGTCCGATGCTAAGACGTTTAGGCTTACGTATACTATGTTGACATATGTCACTGTCCCTGGCTGTGAATTACATCAACTCGTCATGACAGGGTAAATGAAATCATGTGTCACCTTGTTGAAGAATAAAATTAATTGAATACAAGTCTTGTATGAAACAACACAGCGATTGTTTTTTCTTGATAGATGAGATCGGCTTTTTAACCAAGTACATTGAGCATGTTGTATCGAATTCCCTCGGGTCCTATAAATGATTAATATTATTTTTGTAGCAGCATTATACAACTTATTAATAGCTTTTGAGCTGTAACCTAGAACGGTAAGTTCGGGCTGAAGACTGAACTCCATTCCCCTCTCCACCATTGTCAATTCCAGGATCCGTACCACTTTCAATGTTTGTGGGACACACATAATTATGGACTAGGGTGTATGTAAATGTGAAAATATGAAATCGAAAATGCATTTATACTTTGACTACCCTTTTGAGGATAATTACCCTCTCACACGAACTAGAAACTGTTACATACAACCCCTAGCCGCCCCCGGCCCTCAATCAGTCAGACTTGATCCGACCCTGTTTATATTCTCAGACAAGTAAGTATCATAGCGTCTTACACACACAAATATAAATAACTCATATATGTGATTATCCATTGTTTATATGATTTCGTGTCATTATTGTAAAGAAATTGTTCTTGCTCATGTAGATGTTATTATATCGTATACCTATCTTTGAATTTTGGTTATGACTACGCTAGTAGGTGTATTCTTCTTGATTAAGTAATATAACGATTTGTTATGCTTGTACTTTCGTTTTTCTATACTTATGGCTCTTGTGGTTTACAATTTACAAATATTTCCCTATCGAGCTTACTAGCAAATCTGATGACAGAACAGAACTTGTCTTGTTTATCTTGTTTATGTTATTATAAGCGCATACGATGCACATGTAAGAGTGAGTAACGGCACTGGCAGTCCCCTTCCCCTTCCCCCTCCGTACCGCACTATCAAAACCCCACACAGTGAGGACACAAGAGGCCAGAGAATGCGTTCTTCTTATTTCAGTCTGTTACAGCTGTCACGTGACAATTTGCGTCGGTGCCGTCTATTTTTTTGTATGGTTCCTAATTCTATTATCCTAACATATGCGGCAATGCCACGCAAGACGTTTCACGACACACCTAGGGTTTGCGCAGGTGTCCAGTTCTAAAAACAAATTGGGACACGGTTCCCTTGGTGATGGGGGGGGGTGGGCATGCTTAATTTTGCTTTTGAAAATTCACTTCACTTTTTCTACCATGATCGTCAATTACAATTGATGCATTACACTGGCTATACTAGTTGCGCATGTTATTATATAAAAAAAATACCTTTTTGTAAAATTTGAATACAAACTTGATTGTTGGTGATTTTAGTTATTTATTACTTGATTATTAGGTGGATGAGCTGGCGAACGTACGAAAACCTTGCATTTTCAATCCCAAGGCAAAAGTAAAAGCGATCACAAGCGTTCTACTGTTGTAATTACGATGGAATGGTAGCGTAGCATTGTGTAGCAGGTCACACTCAAATGTGAAAAGTGCGCGCTGACTATCTCACTACTCGCTCAGCGACTACTTGCAGTTCTAACCCAACCAAGGTCAAGACCAATCGTCCATCATCCTCATCAGTAAAAACCCAGTGTGGCGTAACTACCCTTTTTTTAACATTTTAGAATTGGTTCTTTTTTTTAGAACCCCATATTACGTCAAGTTTTCATAGTTTTAGTTTTTTACCCTACAAACCCTGCAAGTCCATTGACTTGTGGGGTTTCTCCAATAAAACAAATTATTCGACGGCTTCATACTATACACAATAAGTAGGTGAGACTAATGGGCTTTCTTCAACAAACGATGAGTTTAACCTAAAAAAAAACTGTTTTGATGTCTAACTCAAAATATGCATTGTTTTGATGACTATGTTCCTTTATAACACAAACATAACCTATGTATCTGGTACATGGGGCTCCGGGGACGGTGGGTTCCCCCCAGAACCCAACCTAGTGCGGGTTTTGGGCAGTTGTGGCTTTCTCTTTTAGTACTTTATTTTTCACACGACTAAACTTGATTGATAATTGGACATAAAATTTCCAATTTTGATTTACCCAACTAAACCTCGAATGAGATAACCATGACATTTCCCCCCCCCTTTTTTTTTTGAAGGAACCTAGACACGGAATTTAGGACCCCAAAGACAGGGACATGTCCCAGGAAAACGAGTACAGATGGTCACCCTATGCTCTCCATTTTCAACAATATGAGCAGTTAGCACACAGCACTCGTGTATATACATTGGCAATATCATTGTATATCGTGACGTGTTAGGAAAAATCGTGTGGGTGGCCGTATTATGTTTTGTAGAAGATATGTAGTTAGTAGGTAGAGAGATATCGGATGTGACTACTACTTCAAACCTGGCCACGTGTGAATTACACAAAGTTGGTTTATTAGTATTAATATTATTCTTCTGTTATTTTTAGTTATTTATTTCATAAATTCTGGAACACAACCGAAATTTCAAAATACATCTCTCCTTCTGTTGGTAACAAAAGGGAGTGCTGAATCAGGATATTTAAAAACAGTTTATTTGAATATTTGTTTACTTATTGGTTTATAGTAATTAACTAATCATAACAATAACATTGTGCGTTGTGACCCCTCTTCCCCCCCAATTATTGGCACAACTTTCAAGCCAACTTCTGATTAATGAATTCGTACTTCCAACATAAAAATAAGTGGTTAAATAAGCAATTCCCTTTTTTTTATAAAGAATAATTAATCAAGGAAAGATATTTTATTGCCTTTTGTTGGAGTGTTTGATGGTTTAGGTTATGTAATTCCTAAAGTTCTCGCAATAACCCTTTCTATGCTGCCGTCGCCCCGCCCCCACCCCCGCCCAATGCCCAGGCTTTTATACACAGCTGTTGACCAATGGGGGTTTGTTATTTCTGTATTTTTGCACAATTCTTATAAAATGCCACTGCTTGCTGTAACTGAGTGACAATCATAATACGGAGATGGCACACGTACAGTTTCTTTCTTTCTCTCTTGTTTTCCCCCGCTTGCTATCTTTTGTTATCTCAGTCGTCTGAGCCGGGAGAATTGGCCCCAGAGCATGGCTCTGCTGAAATCGTAAAAGCGATTCAGAGAAAAAGTCACTCGCAAACAAATAAATAAATTAATTTTATTTAGAGTCTACCCACTCATAAATAACTGATTTCAGTGGGGGACTTTAAATCAAAGCGACCAGCCAACCCTGCAGGACCAACCTAGAGGCGAGCTCTGGCAATCGTCCGTCCGGGGACCTGGCCCGGCTTCCCTTGACGACCCCCCGCGACGATGACAATGACACAACGAACGATGACAAAGACGATGCACTACCAGCGACGTGAGAAACCCCCCGGGGTTCTTCCCCTTACCCGTGGCTGGGTTCTGACAGCATGGGGCCCCTCCTCTCCCACCCCCCCTTAGCTAGAGTGGTGCATTATGACCTAACGGTTGAGCGGGCTCCTTATCCAAATCGACTTTTGATTTACTTACTGCAGAGATTACTACCAAATACTAAAGACATAGTTGTGAGTAAAATTCAACATTCCTTCCCGTCTCACGAAGTCGATAATATTATTCTGCTATGCCCAATCTCCATTTGTCATTCAAAGGACCTTTATTTTGCATTTTTTTTTTATAAAGAGCCATTGTGTGATGTTAATGTTCGGGCCATGAAGAGGGGGGGGGGGGGGGGGGGGGAGAGACGCTTGTAAATGGATACAATGACTCACTCGCCTTCGCCTCTCAATACTCCGCGCCGCTTTTGCAGCTGTTGACCGTGTCGCTCAAATTTCCCACCATACACCATACACATACACAGAACACACACACACCACAACACTCACCCCTCATCCCTCGGTTTTTACGTGGCGCATTCTGTCATGAAACACTGAACTCGTTTCAAGACATTTTGCCATGTTATGTGATTCTCCGAGCTAGCGACTCGGTCTACAGCACTAGTTCGTTATTGTTTTCTGTATGCTAGGCGATGAGATTCGCCTTAAGACAAATTTTAAAATCGCTATGACCGCAAGGGCTGTCCCAATGTATGCTTTAACACTAACAAAAACTTGTAGAATACAGCCAAACCTACACACTCAAAGAAATGAGATCTAAAAAAATGGCCAAGCTCAGCTACCCTTCCAACATTTGCCGACATTCTTAATTCATAAACGTACAGTGCCCGTAACAACATCTTGAAAAGCTTGGAAAAATAGAATTTGGGGCAATTATAAATTTACGTAATAGTTCATCAAGTTCTTTTGTCTAATTAAATACAACGTTATATCATGCAAATTCTATTTTGCCAAGCTTTTCAAGGTGTTGTTACGGGACACTGACGTTATGAATACTATGCGCAATAAATGTGGAAGGGTAGATGAGCTGGCCCTTTTTTAGATCTCATTGTCTTTGAGTGTGTAAGGTTTGGATGTATTTTTACATTTTTTGTTATGTGTTGTGATCTCATTACTTTTCAAAGTTTCCATTGCAAAATTCATCATCATTATCCCTCGCCGTTTCCTTCTTCTGGCAGGGTCAGCTTGGGTTTAGCAACAAATTTTTTTCCACTTCGTTCTATCCTCCCACAATCATATCTCTCTCCACATCTTCCGCAGCTTTCTCCTCCTGCCTACAATGTCCGTCCATCTCTTCCTTGATCTACTCCGCTCTTCTTCGTCCTTCTTCAATCTTTCTTTCATACACATTTTTTCTTGGGCATCCCTTTTTTACCTCCATTCTTTGTCAATGTCCATCACCATCTCAACATTGTCCCCTTCCTATTCTGTCCTTAAATTTTTCTTACAACCTAGCTTTCTATGTCCCGTGTTTCTTATTCTATCTCTTCTCGTTCATGCCCACTGTGCTCCTCAGGATCTCATCTCTGCGCTCCTGTATCTGACTCTCCTTGCGATCTCCCATTTGTTCAGGTTTCTGGGGGGGGGGGGATGCATAATGTAAGGATCGTTATGAATAAGTTTTTATATATGTCATCTACACGGATGTGTATTATATCCTACGGGGATGTGCGAACGTTCGAAATTCAACTCGAACTTTTTTTGAGTTCTCGTTTCGGTTTTGAGTTCAAAAAAGTTCGAAGTTCGATTTTTTTTTTTTTTTTTTAACTTACAGTAAGAACTCTCTTATCCGATCTCCGCTTATCCGATTACCCCTGTGTTAACCGGACGCACAAAAAAAAAAAAAAAAAAATTTATCCAATTTTAAATACGGAATAAAACATAAAATAATTACAGACGCCGCGCCGCACTTTTTTTAAATGTAACTCTCAGACTTTGAAAGCATGCCTTAAACGAGTGAGTGCAAAGAAAATAGATCGGCGATATATCTCGACTTTTCGAGCAGTGTGCATCACTGTCACTGAAGCATATAGAGTTCAGTGGTCGTGTGCGTCGGGCGCATCGCCTAAAAGCGTCAGTGTCACTGAGCATCTAAGGTCAGTGGCGTCGCGCGCCTGCTCGTGCACATACGATCCAACCATCTCACACACAGACTGTCAAAGATGGTCGTTGTGAACTAGATGTCAGGCGCGCGACGCATACGATCCAACCATCTCACACCAGCGTTTCACAGATGTCGTTGTGGACTAGATGCAATCATGTTTCAACCGATTCACGTTCGTAATCACGACGCATTGAATTTTTATGTCCTGGCTTAATCTTATTTCTTTCCCAGATTTATCTTGGCGTCAGAGAGCTTCAGCGCGGCATAGTGTGAGAGGTTTTCCACATTGAAAAGGAGCTCGGCTAGGCCTATGTTTGCATTGTAGGCATAGGCCTACTGCATCGAGTTTTAGGCCTAGACATACGTTTTTTATTAACGACATGTAGGCTAATTGTGTACGTGTGTTTTGTGACTTGATATAACAAGCTATTAAATCATTTAGTATAAGCCCTGTATGAAGTGTATCGTGTTGTATTTTATTGTTCCTTATCCATTACGAATGTCAATATCATTTTTACCACATCAGGCATGCTACGAGAGCAAATAAACAAAGAACCGCGCCATCCGAGTTTTTCGCAAATCCAAGGTTGCCCCCCCGGTCTCAGTCCAACTCGATATAGAGTTCTTACTGTATTTTAGTGGGGGTGCGGTCACATATTATTTGACAAGTCAAAAAATGGTTCTCAGTTTACAGGTACAATTTAGAAACCAAAAAATGGATGGTGGAGGTGCCGTCCATAAGTTATATACTTTCTTGGTGGAGGTGCCGTCTCGACTTATCACGATTTTACTATTTATGACATTTGATATAACTTTAGTGTGGGTTCGAGTTCGAGTTCGAAGTAAAACTAGTGGGTTTGGCACATACCTTTAGTTCCCTAATCACACCAGGCCTTTTCACACACTGGCAAAAGTTTCCTGGCCTTTTTTATTCTGATGTTAATCTCATCTTTTTATCTTTAAATTTGTTCGTCACTTCCTAGATCTAAAACTATCCACGCACTTTCAAGGTTTCTCCTCCAATGTTTATCGGTGCTTGTAATTCCTGTTTCCCCTTACTCCTAGCATAGTTAAACCTCCTCATTTATAATGCTTATTTTCATTACTGCTTTCTATTCCACAGTCTATATATCTTTGAGTACTCCTCATGCTCGGACCGAGCCACAGTATCGCAACAACATAACCTCTTCATCGTTCCACATTGCCTCCATCTTTACCTTGTTGTGGATGTCATCCATCACGATTATGAATACAAGGTGGACAACACACTTACCCTGCCAGTATAGCCCTTTGGTTTTGAATCACCCTGACAATCCAAATTGTGTTTTCATTTTTCACACAGCTTTTCACAAACTTCTACATACTTTTTACCCTGTCTATTAGTCCGATTATCCACTCCTTTTTCTGTTTAAGACTCTCCCATACCACTTTCTTGGCAACTATCATACGCTTTTTACTATGTCTAAGAGAGCCATACTCATTCTTCTTCCAAGCTCCCAACTCTTTCCATGGCCTGTCTAGTACGAATTATCTTGCAAAATTATTTGTTCAATATAATAATGTTATTCAAGTTGAGATTTAATTTCTATGGTATGTACCATTGTGGTCCAAGAACTTGCTTTTTGTAAACAATGTATCCGATAATTGTCAAGTATATAGTTACTACTTTGTTGATTATTTCTTGTATAAGCTTATATTTGAACCTTTATTTGGAATCCTTTCCAGCAACTTTTTCAACTTTTTCTTTCAAGGAACTGTATCACTATTACCTTAATGCCCATGTAATATGAACGTTGTAGCCCACCCTTTGGCCAGAATCGCTGGGCAATGAAACTGAAAAATTAACAGTTTTTCAGTAGTCAGCAGTAGTAACTAACATCTTTAAAGTGGATTTTTGACCTCTTTGAGCATGTTTTCAAGTCATTTTCTCACGCAAGACGGCAATGTTTTCGTTTCACCAACCAAATTTGCATTTTGTCACTTGTCAGTACCTAAATTCCCTCGATTTTTATAGTTTTCAGTTCACATCCGTTTCATGCAGCTGGGGTGACACTCAAATCAACCCAACTCGGCTTGCTGTCTAAGGTGCCCGAGTGTGTAGGGCCCGCGGCTTTGGCTGCGGCGCCCCTGACGGGCACCTTAGATTGACAACTTTGCAAAGTTTCATAATATACGTCTGATGCATCATGGCTGAGCAAATGTGTCCCATTCCCTCTTAAGTTAGGGATGACATTGATTTCCAAAAAGTTAAAATCACATCATTGTGACCCATAGAATCGATTTAGAATCACGTAATGTTAGGTCTGGACCAGCAGACCTCCACCATCTCCCTATATTTTGCATAACTTAAAGTAAAAGGTTCAATTTCGGAGTTATTCCGTCGTTTTGACAAGTTTTTTAGGCCTATAATTTTGTTTGTTATATCGCGCTATATGCCAGTATTTCGCGAAATTCATTGTTTTCAAATGTGGTTTTTTCCATTTTAAAATTAGTATTCCAATGATCATGTGTACATCATTAAGAATATCACAACTAGTATAGGTACCCTTAAGATCTTCACTAGACAAATGTGACCTTGACACGCCCGTCAGCACTCCCATCAGATTGTCAACGCTCTGGAGAAAAACTAAACTCATACGTGAAGCATAAAGTGCACAAGACACAGTATTTTTATGCAGAAGAACTGCAACAACAGAATTGGCTTTATGTAATAAACCCTACTAATTCATCATTGTTAAAACGTAAGTAAACGCGACTGGAGTAACCTCTTCTTTTTCCTGCTCTTGTCGACTTTTTACCTAACAATAGTATATAGTAGGGTTTAATTCAAATTCACAAAAGTAGTACTGATGCAGTGACATCATACTGAGGGCTCCAAACAGGCTGGTGACCCCGGCGAGTGTCCTGTCTCTCTGAGGATCGGTGCGAACCATGGAAGGGCGAGAACAACTGAGTTTTCGGGTCTCTTGCCAAGACGAATATCAAACTTCGCGCCAACTGCCAGCTAGATGCGGAAAGGGCCCTAAAAAAACAAGCAACAAGGGTGCATTACTCCCACAGCATCTAACAAGATCATCAGTACTTTTCTACAAACTTTGTTGATCACTTACTTTTCTTGCAAAGTTCACTTTTAAGTCTAACACACCAAATCAAAGAAGTAACAAGAATGATTTAAAAGCACCTGAGTAACATGGGTCTTGTATGTTTGTACAAAGACATCTGTATGCAAGGTTGAAAGAATTTTTATCTACTATCTGCATGATAGTCAAAAAGAATTTATTGTGTTTTTTCTGAGGAATAAAAGGCATGTTATATTAAATATCATATTCAGCCTATCCTCTGTACAGTATTTCATGACTTATTCATCAGTTTTATATTCAGTTTTTAAGTTAGCAACACCTTCGGATTACGTCTCACGAAACTTGTTTATCAGCTGCCCGCACCAACTCGAATAACTTATACAGCCACTGCATGTAACTGGACCGCATTCCTTATCATCTCTGCCACCAGTTCATCAACTCCTGCTTGCTTTCCGATCTTCATTCTTTTTCAGTGCCATCTCCACTTTTTGCCAGGTTGGACCATTTCTCTTCCATCCGGTATCGTCCACACCGCCTAACTTCCAATTCTTCATCCTGTCCTCTACTTCTGGATCTGCTCCCTGACTTTAACATTGTTGAAGTACTCTTTCCATTTTTCATTTATCTCATCTGCATCAGTAATGACTAATGACTAGGGACCTCGAATTTCGTGAATGACTTTTTTCACTAAATGATGCCAAATATGACTGTTTTATTATTAAGTAGCAAAATAAGCCATATCACGTTTCTATGCTAATTGAGCAATATCATATCAGGAATTTTCCTTAATTATTCTATAAGTTTTGGTCACCAAAAATAGGCACTTATTTTGACAATTGGGCGATTGAAATCAACTTCGTCATTCTGTTTAAACTTATAAGTTGGCACCATGACAGTTGAAAATAATTATTAACAACCAGCCTAGCTAATTCCATTAGTTAACTTTATGGCCTAATATTCGTTTCGTTGTGTAATACATATGCACATTTAACTCAAGGTAGTAAATTGCAGTGCTACTTTTTATGACTAAATGAGCCTTTACCTTGATTTATTTTGTACTGAAATTGAAGATTTTTTAAATGGAACTGAGAACTTTTAGTATTTGCTATTGTCTCAGGGTCCCTACTAATGACTAATGGTCCTCCTGCTCCGGTCTCCATTGGTATCTTTGTACCACCCTTTCTTTTCTCATTACTCTTCTCTATGCAATACAACATCTTTCTGGTTTCCTTCCTTAATGTTGAATATTATTCCATCTCGTCATGTAATAAAAATTGTAGCTTTTATTTACTACAATTTCAGAAATTAAACAAAGTCCGCCCCAACCGGGAATCGAACCAAACGAGTTCCCGCTTCAAAAAGACGGCTCCTTAACCACTATACGCTCAGGACGGGTACAGTTTAAAATCTGAATTGTAGTTGCATTATAACATCTGAATTATAAAAAAAAAATTGGAGCTGTTACGATAGTTTAGTTACTGAACTAAATCTCATCAAATGAATGCCTGCTATCACAACAAAAAGCTAAATGAAACTTCACAGATAAGATTTCCGAGAACACCACCTTCACAAAGACAACACGAGCCAGGTAGCACTGTTTACTCTACATAGCGCGCTCATTTGTCATGCCGCCAGCCATGTTGTGGGAGGGGGGTGGGGTGGTTGAGAGATTTAAGTGTTGTGGAGCCAGTTGAAGATATGGGTGCATAGCTAGTGTGGCACTTTTGAAATAGAATTTTGAAAGTTTATGGTTGTCCTATAAATGTATATTGTGTTTCCCTCTGTGCATTTTGGTGGATGGACGCCTATGAAGTAAATAATTCGGGAATTTTTTCAGACAAAATAATTGCTTCATACTGAGTACTGAATGGTACTGGTAGTGTAGTGTTATGTAATCTGCATTGATCTGGATATCACGACAAGGGTTCTCGATGCGACTGCCTGCAAGGCATCAGAATTGCCTCTCTTTGGCATTTGAAATACACAGGAATGAGAAGCCTTTCCAAAATATAATGGCAATATTGAGATGTGGAAGTGGCAGTGGGCATAATATCACTTGGGGGGAAAAAAAAACCCTTTTTTTGAAAAAAATATATGCGGAGACCATTAACGTGTTTCAATTAGTTAACATGAAGCAACTTCCGTTGCATGTTTTAGGGCCAAACTTTTATTATATGGTTGGACCACTCAAGTGTGTCAGATAGTGTTAATCCAAGGAATTCAGCAATACAGGTTTTTGGATTTTGGAATACTTTTTTCCATCTAATTTAACTATTCTAGAGGACTAGAGATTGCTATTTTGATTATTATGGAATATAGTAAGTAAACATTTCTGCTGGTTAAGTTTAACCTGATTAAACATTAGACCAGTGTACATTTGCCAGTTTACTCATTACCATTTACCGATAGGGAACTATATATTTTTTTCTTAGTCCTAACCTGTTATAAGTTGACTTGAGTCATCAGCAAAAAGTGTTACGGTGCCATCACCGGTATTTGAAGGATTTCGGGCAATTAATTTAAATTAAATTATATTAAGATAGCAGAGCGACCTTTTTAACCTTTGGGCACTCCTTGATAAAATACCAAAATCAGAAAGGGTTGCTACGAGAGCCTATCTGGCAGTTGTTTTGATTTCAACACCGTGTTGTCTCTCTGAGAGAATGAACAATCAACCCATTGAGAGCCAAATCCTCTTATTCCAACAGCTTCGAGTTGATTGCCAGGCGGCCCCCTATGACTTATGGTGGTCGTAAACGCTTGCTTAGTCATAGAAGAGTCCGAGTGATTCCTTGCCTTGGTCGATGTTCGACTTAGAGTATAGTGTTGTTAAAAAATAAAAAATTGCTAGTTGTTGATTTGCTGCTTGGAACCCATATTGAACATGAAGCTAAGGATATTTGTTTTGACCAGAATTGGCAAGTCCTGACTGCTAAATACTGATTCAATTTGCAGAAGGGTGATAAAATAGATATTAATCAGTAGTTAGAGACCTCGGACCTTTTTTTAATATATGGCATCAATTTGCTTTTTTTGAACTCATGTGAGGAAAGTAAAGTACCTTCTAAATGTCTCATTTATAATAACTACCTAGAAGGATCTACCTATGATTTTGCACATTTAAGAGTCTATCACTAGACAATTATGACCCTTGGCATGCCGTAAAGCCCCTCAAAATTCAAATGTACACGCTCTGGAGAAAACTTGAATCGACTACATGAATTCGCAAATGCAAAAAACACAGATATTTTTTAATTTTTATGCAGAAGAACATATAACACACAATTGCTTTATGTAATAAACCTACTATTCACCCATTAATAGCGTAAAGTCAACAGCGGCGAGAACAACCTCTTCTTTTTTCCCGTTGTCGCTCTTTTACGTAACAATGGTATAGATTTAGTTTTTTTTTAAATTTTTCTAAATCATTTGGATAGCTAGAGAAAAATGATTGAAGTCAAAGCTTTCGCATGAGGAATAAAAAAAATAGTTGACCTAGGGTTTTATTACATACATCATCAATTCTGTTTGTTGTATGTTCTTCAGCATAAAAATTAAAAATATCTGTGGTTTTGTGCATTTAGATTTCTCGTATGTCGTTTCAATTTTTATCTGTTAGCGTTGTACATCTGAATTTGAGTCTTTCGAGCGTATCGGTGTACATGCCTTCTAGTGAACACTCTTTATTAGTGGTGAGCATGGAAACTTCATCACCCAAGCTGACTGCTTTTTGCAAGTCTTGAGAATGGTATCCATAACTTCTTTCTGGTGAAGTAGGATATAAACTAAAATATGGTTGGATAGTTTATGATTAGGGATCCTTAGGCAGCTAGTACAGTTGCATTGAATAGGTAAGTTATTAGGGCTTATGTTACCTGCCTTTAAAAAGAAATCATTGAAGCGGATTGCTATGATTTTAGGAACGTTAATGGATTTGTCCTGAAGTTTAAGTGTTGTCTCTTTAGGAGCAATACATGGGTAGTGGTGTATCGAGATTGCCATGCTAGTTAGATTTGTGTCGAGAGTCTAATATACGCTGATCATTCTAACATGCGTTTAACTTGCGTACTCTGTTAGTATGTTTGTTATTTTCATGGCGTAAAGTCTTAGCATTGGATTTTCAGAGACTTTAGTTCTGCGGTAGAGTTGACAAAATACTTAAGACGATTTTTTTATTTTGGGTGGGCTCCATAAGATTACTAGGTTTGGATGGTTTTAAAGCTTCAGTAGGAGGCTGTTTTGAAAATGAAGCAGGAATTGGCTTCTCTACATCCATTAAAAATATTTTTAACCCTAGTTCAGATGTGGTGTTCCGCCAGTGATAAGGAAATCTTCTATATTTTCATCTGAGAACCAATAATTGTTTTGATACAGTTGTTTGAGAAGGGGCACTTTATGAAGACTTTAGTTCAATACACAAGAACCAGTGATCTGAGGAGACAGGATCACAAAGTTTGCTTTGTATCTAGATTGGGTCTACAGTAGGGCTGGCAAAAAATCAATATTTCGATACGGATATCGATATTGATTTCAATATCAAAAATATCAAAATTTACACAAAAAATGCTAATTTAGTAATTTATGGTGGAGATGCCGGGTAGGAATAGTCTAAGATTAATTTAACTGGCTGGTGCATATGGTGGAGGGTGCCGGTCCAAAACGCTATTGTGAGATCGTAAAAATCGTTAAATGGGTTTTATATGGTGATACCTTATCATTACAACCCTATTTGGCCACAAATTATGAAATAGACCCACTCTTTTAATAATTTTTGTGATTTTTTAGAAAAATTAGTTTTTTTTCTTTTTTTTACAAACATTCATCATCATCCATTACCGTAACGGACCGAATATACCGCGATGTTTTTTTCTCCGAAATACTATCTCAAAAAACCGCACTCGCGTTATTTCCGCGCGCTTTTGCATTTGAAATAGGCGGGCTGAAATAGGAACAACCTGCAATACACTCTACGCGCATCGCCCCCTACCCACTCCCCGCCAGCCGATCCGTGCGTGAGGCGGGTGGTGTACGTAATCACTGGCTCCAACGGAAAGACCGCGGCAATATCGCCTGCGTATCACGTTCGCGGGTTCCGCGGAAAATGGCCACCAAAATACTGGCATACAATTAAAAAGTTTTTACTTTGGATCGATCCGAATCGGTTCTAGGTCCATGATTGATTTGTAATCCAAAATCAGAAGTGAAACTGTGGGTTAGCCTATGTCCACCCCAAGCATCTCTCTGATTTCCGTATTTCTAATTCCTATCGCTTTCTTGTCTTGCCCACTGTGCTCCTCAGAATCTCATCTCCCCGCCTGTATTTGGCTTTCTTCTCTACACCCATAGCCAGGTTTTCTGCTGCAATGTGAGGATGGGTTGAGTATGTCTTGTATATGTCATCTGCACTTTATTGGTATTTCCCTATCCACACCTATGCCTTTTACGCATCTGGTAGAAGTTACTGGCCTTTTGGTATTCTGTTGTTAAATTTCTTTTTTCATCTTCCCGCTTGCCATTATTTCCGTTCCTAGTATCCAAACTCTCCACACTTCAGGTTTCTTCTCCAATCTTGACTCTCTGGCATGATAGTTTTTCCTTGACGTCTCCTTCTCTTGGCATAGTACACAACCTTGCTCTTGCTCCGGCTTATCTTCATGCCGGCTCTTCAATGTGCCTCTTCCAGAGGTCTGTGTATTCTCTGGAGTTGGAGTGCCTCCTCATACTCTGACCACGCCACGCAAATCCTCGTGCAAACAGCATAACCTCTACTACCTCCTCCGTTTTCTGTCCATCTTCCTTGTTGTGTATGTCGTCCTCAGCTCTTATAAATAACAGTGGTGACAGCACACTTCCCCTAATCTCAGCCCTTTTGGTTATTTGGAACCCCCTGACATCCAAACTGTGTTTTTACGCAGCTTTTCACATACTATGTACATACTTCTAACCCTGTCTACAGTACCTTTTCAAATCCTTTTCTTCCAAGCTTTCCCCATACTTCCTTGAACACTTATCATACGCCTTTTTAAACAATTACATTTCGAGATATCGATATCATATCAAAAATTTTTCGTGTGATCTCGATAATTGAATGATATGTCCATAGCCCAGCACTAGTCTAGCAGTGTAATATATTATCGATCAGAGTGCTTGAGCTTGCGGTGATGCGTGTTTGTCTTTGTTTGAAAATTGATAAGCAATAAATAAAGATTGGACCTACATCCAGGAAGTCTCATTTTTGTGAGAGGATTTCTACGAGCAGATTTATGTTGAAATCCCCACTAACATAAGAATCGGCTGTTGATAACATTAACGGCTATGGAAGGAAAAGAATAAACAAATCCACATTTCTAGAAATTTACCTATATGCCAAGGCAAGACAATAAAGTGCTAGGATATGTAAAAGTTTGTGGTTTGGTGGCCCATTTAGCTGCTACGCATTCAAGTGTCCCTAGATTCTTTCCCAAATTTTGATCACTCTGTTTATTTTGGAGATTCTATTGTTTGTTTTTGGCAAAGATTCCCACATCCACCCATGGGAGGCGCTGGTCCTACAAATACGCTGACGTTACAAAATAATCTAATAAATAATAAATAGTAATATACAAAATAAACATCATAACATGATTAACAATGACAAACAGCACGAGGATACAAGGAATGTTAAATAAATCACAATGCTCATCCACAATGCAACTTTAAAATATTGGGGAAGTGGCCTAGTTAAACATCAATAGAATTAATACAATTTTAAATGTTATGGGAACTCTACAAGTTGCTTGCTAGCTCGCTTGTGTAACAATGACTTAGGTGTTTTTTTCTAGTATAAACACACATTAGAATAATAAGTAGGCCTACATAAAATTATAAAATGAGGTTTTTGTGTACCCATACTCCAAGTCCATATACAAGAAATATCCCGTTTGTTACTTCCGCTTCAGGTATGGTGTGTTGAAACGCGCTTCAGGGGCAAAACACTCTAATTGAGTCGTCTAAAGCAGCTACTGCCACTTCGTAAAAAGTGGAGGGTGGCCAGGCAATTATAGGATTGGACGGTGTAACAGTCTCTTGTAGTAGATACTGCGGCATAACACAGCTGCGGGCCACTCTCCTGCAACATTACATGATTACATGATTGTAATGATTAATAATTGATTATTAATAACATGCAAAATTAATGTTAGCATGGACTCATGCTAAATTGCACTCAGTCCATTAGCCTATGCTGCTGCAGCGGTGAAAAATTACAATAAGGCCCCCAGCATTGTGCCGCTTTTTGTTATTTAATAAGTAGTAACTAAAATTATAACATATTCTTGGGCTAGCTGCCTAGCATAGTTGAAGGGTCCTATGTCAAGGGATACAATATTATAAATTTGTAGGTAGGTACCTACTTTCACATTGGGCCGGCGGGGTTGTTGTGTTGTCGTAAAAGGTTTGAAACACTCCTGGGCGCAGGAAAAAATAAAAAATGCAAGCAATTACGATGGCAAATTGAAGGCCATAAAGTTGGCATTGGAGAAGATAAGCGACACATCAGATAGAAAATAGTGATAATGTCGGGACTCACAGGCAGAAAATTCAGGCCATTGCTAGAAGAGAGAGGGTGGATTATGAGGTTTACGAATGCAAGGTACTGTTGCTAAGGCTATAAACTTCTGATGCCAGAGAGGTATTGCTGCAATGGATTTCCAGCACAATGTGAAGGTGTATGGTAATGAGAAGCAGATTCACATGGCAAGAGAAGCAGTACTAGTCAAGAATCTGTCACATTCATCAGTAACGGCACATCTTAGCTCAGGCAACCAAGAAGGAGAGTGCAAAAAGAGTGTATGACAAAGGGTAAGGGAAAGCCTGGCAAAAAGATCACTAACTCACTACTTTCACCCCCACCCCCCTCCTTCAAACACCCATCCAAAAAAAAACCTTTAAAAAAACCCCTCACTACTGAAAATGTCAAATATCTGGAAATAGACAAACAGCTACTGCACAGTTTAGACTTCAACAACAGGAACATTATCTGCTTGGAAAGCAACCTACATCCAGTGAGGCTTGACTCTATACCCTGACCGGTGTCCATGGCACCGGTACCTGTCAAGGTGGGTGGGTGGGCCACGTAGCTCGTGAACCACCCACATATTTTGTCTTAAGACAAATGTTGTTAGAGTAGGATTCACCCCGATTGAACGACCTTCAAGTTTGCAATTGTTTAATTGGCAGTACCACGCAAGTAACAATAAAGATTGCTAGCGTCATTTTTCTACTCCGTGCGCTGCGTGCGTGTGTCGAGTGACGAACTAGGTGTTGTCACAGACCCATTCCAACGTTTGGAGGTTGATGTTTCATTAGATACTGTCATGCGTGTTATGTTTTTGTCCTTAGTTGTTTTTGGATATTAAATTCTTTGTCTTATATTATTTTATTTTATTTTTAATCACACAATTCTATTTGCATAAAATGAACTAGGCCTACGGCAAGATACTATTATACACTTCGTTCTAGCCTAGCCTAGGGCCAGCTAGTCTATGCCAATTTTTCTTTGGGGGGGTGGGGGGGTTGGGGGGGGGCAAGCCTAGCCTAGCTTTAATATGCAGCTATCTATGGTGCAGCTTAGGCTAGCTAGATCTAGTCTACATTGTAAAGCAGGGATTCTTGTAATATGTGTTCAATTGGGAAACTAGGCCTAGTCTAGGGCTGACGCGTAGCCTAGCATCGCCCAACCCAGGCCCAGGTATGTAAGCTAGGCCCTAGCTAGTATTTTAATAGCCTACCACCCAAAGGAATCAGCTTTTAAAGTATTTTTTCTAAAAAGCCTCATGTCCTATAACCGTTTAGTCTTGTACGTATTACTGTTTAGGTACTAGGCCCTACCTCTTGGTTTGCTTACTAGACTGTGGTTTTTCCCGCGGGCCCTATTAGTGCCTGGCTTTGTAAGGCAAAACCTACTTTACTTCAACATAGACAATTGATAGACCTACCAATCAATACTTAGGCTAGGCTTACATAACATTAAAATAGGTATTAATTAATAATTAGTCAGCCAGAACTCAGAAGAGATACCAAGTAAAGAAATTAGTCCGTAAACAAGATAAAGGAGACGACGTATTCTAGGGCCTATCTGTGCTGTGCCAGACGACAGGCTTTTAGTAATATTTAGCTTATTGTATGAAAGTAGTATTGGTAGATCGCTCATTGGTCAATCGCTCATTTATTTGTTTCATAGAAACGTTTCATTCATCATTTCGAAAAAGTTTTCACCTTGATAAAACAGTGTTACCTAACAAGGTATCTCGTCCTGATTGGCTCTCCCTTGTATTTGCACATCTAGGGATAACTTAAAAAACATTTTTGCTTATTAGTAAGTTAACTAGGTGATGTAACCTTCCTTGAATATTTTAAAAATCAGGAAATCATATTTTTTAGTCATACGTGTCGCCAAAAAATGAGTAACCGACGCTTTTAAATTGCAAATGCCACTATAAACTAAAGCAATGTGGACTTTATTAATAGCGAGCTGGGTACTAAAAAAATGCTACAACTGATAACCATTACAGGCATTCGTGACGTACACTAACAGAAATATAATTGTTGAACGGAAAGTTTTAGCAAATTATTTTAATGACTCTTTTATCAACTAATGTAGATGATGCCATCAATTCTATTCCTGTTGTGGACAAGCCTCCAGCTATGCTCAAAACAATGTTTATGTTCTATGTTTTTTAAAGCCAATGACTGAAATTGAAACTTTAAATTATTAGCGAACTTAAATCAAGCACTCTTTTGGTTACGACAACTTCCTAACTTCCTTGTAAAATTAAGGTGCAAAAAGCAGTGTCAAGAAGCCTCTTACACAATATCATAATTAAATCTATCTTTTGAGCATGGTACTTTCCAGGTGCCCTTAAACCAAATAGTAAAACCTATTTTCAAAAGGTGACGTTGAAGATGTATGTATTTATAGCCGATAAGTCTTGCTGTCCCTTCTTTTTCAAAAGAATTACTGAAAGGGCAATGTGTAACAGATTAGTAGTCATTCTTAGAGAAAATTATATTTTTAGCACGATTTTCGTGCCAAAAAATTTACAGAAACAGCCCTCGTACAAATGTGGAAACAATTTTAAACAAACTAGACAACCACAAGAGTTATAGCACTAAATCTTCGATCCTGCTCTAAAGCTTTTGATGTAGTCGACCATGATTTGCTGCTAGATAAATGACAAATATGGTATTCGAGGGACAACTTTTAAATGTTTTAAATTTGAATCATATCTTTCTGACAGAATACAAAAGTGTGTTTCAACATAATTCACCCTGAAAATTATGGCAAAAACCCTTGTTTCCTCTACTCCAAGTATGTCCGTTCTGGGCGTCCCTCAGGCTCAATTCTATGGCCCTGTCCGTTATTTAATTTATGGTAAAATCGAATGCCTAGGAACTCAAAGAATGTCTGTCTGTTCTCTACGCGTGATGACTCCTCTCCTCGTGTTGTTGGTGATAGCTTATTGAGGTTGGCCTTAAGTCCTCCGTAGTTCTTCTCTGACGCCACAGATTTGATTTCATGGTAGCAAATTACTTGTCAATGAGTCTAAAACAGAGTATGTTTTTTTTCTAACGGCCACCGTACCTGTAATGGGTTTTCCGAGTGTTATTTTTTCCAGGTAAAAGATTCCTTGATAACGACACCCTGTTTGAGTTCCTTGGTGTGTTTTCTCGATTGTACTCCTAAGTGGAAATCTATCATTAAATTACGTTTGTGCAACTTTCATCGCGTGTTACGCTTTACGCCAAATAAGGAGTAGCTGTAGTAGAGAAACGATGTTGACGCTGTACGAAGGCTCATTGTTATCCCCACCTACGTTATGGAATTTTATTGTGGGGATTTTCCACTGACTGGCAAAGGGTTTTTAAAAAGCAGAAATACCTTCTTAGGACAATGCAGAGATTCATGTAAGAATATTTTTAAAGATAACAACATTTTAACCTTTCCCTGTGTTTATATTTTAGAACAATAGGGAATTTGCATAACTTCCAGATATCGGTAAAAGTATGTGCAACATATAGATATTCGTCTAAAAATGATATAAACGTTATTTCAGGTTTTTAAGTTAATTGTGGCAAGTATCTGTTGATGTCAAACTTTGAACCTTTTAAAGTTCCTGCACATTTTATTTTGAAACGCTGCCTACGTCACCGCCTTCATGACTACACGGCCTGCCTAGATAAACAACAAATTCCCTCCTTTTACCAAAGTCTTTGGTTCTTACCAACAATGGGCAACAATAAACAACAGTTGATGTCTTTTCCAAGATTTTATAATCAACATTGTGGTTTTACTTACTAGGAAACGCTAAGTCCCGCCGCGTTGTTGGATGAGCGTAATTGTGCATTGAGCTGACCATGTTTTAATTTTCTGTGTCTGTGGAAAATCCATTACTAGTTGAAATTTTTTTTAAATTGAATTAAATTAAATTAAAATTAACTTTTTATTTTTTTATTTATTTTTATTAACCGTATTGTTAAAAAATCGTAAAATGCGATTTTTATAAGAATAATTTCTTGATTGCGCTCAACTTTAACACTCATATATAAATCCTAAATTAAGGTTCTGCGAAAAATCATTACCATCGGATAAAGCATGAGGTGTTATAAGTCAAAAAATTGTTTAAAAAAGAAAAAACCTGTAACAATTTTCGAAGTTTTATGATAAATATTGTTTCAATTGCGCTCAAATTTCACAAGAATATCTTAATTCATAAAATTAGTTATCTATGCAAAAATCATTAAATCGGATATAGCAGGTAGGTTGTTATAAGAGGGCGTAGAAGCAAAGTGGACGCACCCCCATTTTTTTTTAAATGGAGTTAGGTGCATTTCTGTATAGCTCACATTCAAAATATTAAGTGATAAAACTGACGCAACCTCTCACCGACCGCCCACCGTTATCATGTAATATCAAGAACCATTTGGACCAACCTAAAATCATGAAAAGTTGTAGAGGCAAAGTGGACCAAAGCCACAAAAAGTTTGCTATTGTCCTGCTGCTCTTCCTATATTTTACCAGGTGAGTTTGTATGATATTAATAATCGTTGTTATTAACTTAATCATGATTTTATGCTGTACTTAGCACATTAGTCACCAAATGAAGTTGGACCAAGCCACAATAGATAATTAAATACTAACATCATTGTTTAGAGGCAAAATGGACCAACCCCCTTTTGGAGAGGCAAAGTGGACCAGCCACTTTTGATAAGGTATTTACTACTGAAACATGTTGAGTAGGCAAAATGGACCAATCACTTTGAAAGGTTTTTCTATTGAAGTTATGAATTTTTATAAATTTAAGATGTGATATTTTAAGTTAATATTGTTAGGAAGCAATGGACTGAATTCCATCCCACAGTTGAAGCTTAAATTTTATAAGTTGCTCCCACTTTAACCCAAATTATCTCATAAAGAGCATTGTGTGGGTTGGTCCACTTTGCTTCTACGCCCCTTTATTATTTTTTTTATTAATTTAATTTTATGTCGAAAGAAATTTTTTTAAAATCAGAAAAAAAAAATCGTAAATTTGCGATTTTCATAAGAAAAAATTTTTCCGTTGCGCTCAAAAAACGTGTGCAGTTTCCTAGTTTCGAGATTTCGAAGGCCTCCATAAAAATTTCATCGCAATCGAGTATTCGTTTAGCCGGAATCGTGGTGGACAAACATACAAAAATACAAAAAAAAAGAAAATAAAAGAAAAAAAAACATTCCCGATTTTTTTCTACACAAAGTGTGTAAAATGAAATTCTTCGCTTCGCTCATCCAATTATCATTAAATGCAGTTAAAGCTACGATGAGATAGTAACTAAATGTATAAAATAAATATTTATCAGATTAAACAACTAGATATCAAGATATGCTTCCACAGTCCAAGATGAATCTCCGAAAGCGAGTTACTTGAAATTTCGTTACGTGATTTGGTTGATTGGTAATCACATGAAGGCTGGTGGAGACGTATGACCCCGTTTTTTTCCTCAAATATGTAGGAAACTTTCACCCTTTATTTTATAAATAGAAAATATTCTCAAAATCAAGAAAATAAGATATTTTTGTGTAAAGGAAGGTGCCTTAACCCAGTAGAACCCGATAAATAATGTTATGCAAATTCTATTGAAGACAATTAAAAGTAATTTTTAAGGACATTGTTATATTTTACTATCACAAATACAATACAACGAGGCTACCTCTTCCAACCCCTCAAACAACAGCGCTTTGTTTGAAAGGGACCAAGATGTGCTGGTATTAAACTTTACAACAAATTACCAAGTTATAATTATTCTTTGATAACAATAGAGCTTTTATAGAGAAGTGAAACTCTTTCTACTTAAGCACTGTTTTTATTCAATTGAGGAGTATATGAAGTTTAGTCGCTTTTATTGTTTTGTTTTCTTGGGACTGGTCCTAAACATTGATGTATCTTATGTTTAAACCAATGTATATCTTTGTACCATGGAAACATAATAAATATGAATATGAATATGAATAAATAAAAACCATTGTCAACTGTGAAACAAATAATGACTTGACATTCGTTTGTTATTTTATTACTTTCATATGATTTGATCGTCCAGAATTACATTAATTTAATCTTGTAAACAATTAATTTTAGTATTTTTTATTAATAATGCCCCGGTATAATTCATTACTTTTTTTTAAAGTACTTTTTCAATTAGACCTCCAATTTTATTCTAGTGGTTTTACATGAAAAATGGCCGCCGAACAGTGTCAAAGGTCATTCAAAGTTTGTGTGATTTTCCTATTCTAGTATAAAAAATGATGTGTTGGCAAGCAGCATTGTGTTTGTAATGCCCTGAAATGGTCTTACCGTCTACGAGTCAAATTCTATATGACTAAAAGACCCGCACTATGAGACAGTGATGTTTGCTTTGACATCTTTTGTTATCTAGTTTGCCAATGGCTCTGAAGAGTGGATCAACTGTAAGTTGGTCGTATCGGGGGTTACGCAGTTGCAATGCGTCTATCTTCTATCTCGTTCTCGGACTCCCATCACATTCCCAACTCGCACCTTCCTCGTGGTTTTGCCCGTGATTAGGGGAATTTTTTTCTCCCTGAAACTAATGGCGAGCTCTTTGGGTCGTTCGTCAGGACTTTCCCCCTTCCCTTTGACTAACCTCCCCGCTGGCGAACGACAATTGACACACGGGACGGATGATGACACAGACGGAGACGACCACCACGACGTGGGGGAACCTACCCTCCCATACGCTTGTGCTGGTTCTGACCACACAAGCCTGTCACGCCCTTGTCCCCCCTAGGTCATCCCTTACGTCCCTCCCTTCGTCTCGATTAGCCAATTTGCATAAAATAATGAGACGTTAAGCAATATCCAATCGGGACAAGTAGAGTACAAATATTCATTGTGATTTGTTGTTTTTTCTTCAGCAAACAAGACAAAGGCACGAGGGTGTTACAAAATCTAATGAAAAAAAATGAAACAACATTGTGAACATAGAGCGAGTGCCCTGTGCCCTAACGTAAGTCAACCACTGAAACAACAATTAGAAGAAATTAAAAAGTTCCAAATATGGTGTGGGTATATTTTAAGTGCATTTTTTATTGTGTAAAAATTTGGAACAAGTAGGGTTTTAATGATAGAAAAAAAACAAACATATCTTGAAGTGCAAAAATTTTTCCCCCGTTTAATGTCGCCCTTCCTAAGTTTGTTTTTCACCACTGGGCATGGCGCCCGCAGGAGGGGGCAAGGGGGGCATTTACCCCTCCCCCTGGCGCCCGAGCAAGCCAAGTGCTAAAAATTTGCCTCTCATTTTGATGTGTGGATTTATGATTAAACTTGTAGTACCCATATTTAAAATGTCCATGAAAAGTCGATTTTTACTGATGAACGTTTGTTAAATATTATGGTTGCCATTTTCTGCTAAATAAGTCGCTTATTGTGTCTTTTACCTGCAATAGTTCGTTCTTGAGTTTTGAAAAGAATCACACGTCCATGGAATAACGCGAGTTTTGACTGTAACAATAAAAGGCTTGCCGAAAGCGAAAATGTGAGGGTGGGGTAAAGTTCATATATCTCAGTGGACAAAAAATGGGGAGGCAAATATTTTGAATTGTTTGTCTATTTTTAGTGTCGACTGCAAAAAAAAAAAAAAAAAAAAGAAAAAAACACAAAAATTACATAATTTTATTTTGGTAATGATTCAGCCCATTACTTTTTTCTAAACCCACCAAACGCTTCCTAAAAACTGATTTTCAACATTTTTCGCCTGCGGCGCAATTATTGGGGGCTCTGCAGCCCAACCCCCCGTGTTTTGCCCAACGAAAGTGCAAGTTTGTAGATTTTTTTTGCACCCCCCTGCAAAATTTCTGTGGCGCCTATGCCACCTGGGTGGTGCAGGGCATGTAGGAATGGAAGGTATTCCTCCCACTCCCCCACGTTCAGAAGGGTAATGACCAAAGCAATTTCCCATTATTTGTGGACGTGATCGATAACGTAATGACATGCATATTCAATGGTTGTAGTAACATGATCTATCTCGTCACTACCTCCAATTATTTTTTTTAAAAAATACTTTTATGGTTTTTTACTATACAAAAAAAGACATTAATTTGTTATTGACGCGTCAACCCACTTATTTTTCCCTAGAAACCACCAACCACTCTAAAAAAAATGATTTTAAATATTTTAGTGTAGTTGGTGCGCTCTGCCCCCCAACCCCCCGTGCTTGTTCCCCCTACGCACTTGGGTGGTGGTGTAGGAAATATTTGGCACCTAGTCATTTTGGGAACCTTCAAGCCAGCCCACTGTCCTACATACGGAATGGTAATCACCGATAGCAGGTACTTACAGTCTATGTGTGAGGGAAGAACAGAACAGAGAGCATCTGATGAGTATGTTCAAGTCCTTAAGAGAAATTGATGCCTTCCACTTAGCATGACTATGACCTATGAGGGAAAAGAAGCCTGTCTCTACTGGAAAACCAAAAATGCATGATGGCCCAGTAAGCCAAAAATGATAGCATATGAAAAGACTAGACTTATGTTCTATATAGGCCTAAAGGTGTAGTGAAAAATGGGTGGCTACCAGAAATTTTGCGAATTTTTTAAAGTCCATTTTATTGTCTACAAAATGTAATATTGTCGGCAACAGCAACGTGTGACGTTACCTTCAATGTAACTTCAAATGGTGACTTGTCGGCAAATAACATCATAGAGATTTGGAAAAACCACATGTTTGAAACGCGAATTCGCGAAATCTTTCTGATAGCGCGAAAATAACAAACAAAATTGTATAAACTGGTCCAAAACGCGAATTAATTCGCAAAATTGAAAATTTTTCCGTGTGCAAAATGGTGGGGGTATGGTGGAGGTGCCGATCCAGAATTTTCGCAATATTTGGTGGAGTGCCCGGTCCAAACCAAACATTACACGTGTGGCAGGCGGTACATCGTCGAGACATTACTAACTCCCAACGGAAATAAGACTGACAAAATAATGGCGCATATCAATGACTCCAACGGCAATAGTTACCAAATAACGACGCATACAAAATATGGATTTTTTGGCTTCAGAATCGTTTCTGATAGATTTTTGGGTAAACAATGTCGTTCTAACTTTTTGGAATCATTTCATCCCTACTTAACAGTCAGTGGCTATGACGAGTTATCTCCGTCTGACAGTTTTGTCCCGCAGCGCTCTGGACGTAATATTACGTCATTAAAACACGCATTTTTGAACGCTCCGACGTGGCCGTACGAGCTGTGTTTGAGTTTGCATATTCCCGCTGGCTTTGAAATCTCCATATGAGTTTACTCATTGGCTCATTGGCTACGATGTGAATAATTTTTTCATTGGGTGGCTGAAGAAACTCCACCTTTTTAGGGTGAAGTTTTTTGGATATGTTGGTTACACGATGTAAGTCACATCTCGTTAGCGTGTTTCGTTGATGTTTATTATATTGACGGTATTATTGATTCGTTTGTAGTGAGAATTATTTTAGTGGTACTGAAGTGAAGGTGAATTTTGATAGTATACTGTTTTTAGAAGTGTTAGACAGTGGACAGCGTCTGGTATTAGAAATCAGATAAATTCAAATGCGCGGGATTATTCAGAGTGTTTGACACGGTTATTGTCGTGTAACAAGTCAGCTGGTTTTTTGATTGGATTTCTTTAACGTCTGCATATTTTAGCAACTTGGGCTAATCGAGACGAAGGGAGGGCGTAAGGGATGACGCGTGGGACAAGGGTGGACAGCCTGTGCTGGTCAGAACCAGTCACAAGCCGTATGGGGAGGGCAGGGTTCCCCCACTTCGTGGTCGTCTCCGTCTGTGTCATCCGTCCGTGTTGTCAATTGTTCGTCGCCATCGGGAGGTAGTCATAAGGAAGGGGAAAGTTTCCCCGACGACGACCCAAGCTCGCCACATTAATTTCAGGGAGATAAACTCCCCTATCACGAGCAAACCACAAGAAAAAAAAAAGGTTGCGAGTTGGAATTTGATGGCCCACAAGCACGGCTGGTCTTATGTAGGCGGGCCTAGACCTTGGTTTTCTATTCATTGAATTGGCCTTAGGCTAAATCAACAGGAGATAAATTTATAAGTTTATTGAAATTCACTAGAGATGTCAAAGAGCTCGCAGAGCCCGCTCTGCTTTTTGCTCTTGCTCCTTGACCGTGAAATAAAGTAGTCACTGTGGGGTGCGGCTAGCGCAAAAAACACTTCGCCTCGACAACTGAAGTGTTAAGGCTATTCGACCGCATTTTTTCTATTTTCACAATATGCTACCAAGTCACAATATAATGAATGGCTTTAAACTGTCTCATTTAGAAAAATCAAAACTATTATTTTTCAATTTTTCTGACTGGCAGTGATCTGCATATCTCCGTTTTTAGAATACTCTGGTGTACATCCCTACTCTTGCTTAATGTTTTCTGATCCTGTTTTGAGATTTTTTTGGGGGGGTAATTATATGGTAACCGACTTAGAGTAATATGACTTTGCGTAGTAGGCCTATATAATTATAAATAGTTCCGATAGTCCCTAGCCTATATTTGAGGTATCCCACCCAATACAAAAAATTGTAAAAAAACGACAGCCAAGCTCTCCTCTAAAGTCTTCGGCTGTGAATGCTGTGAGATTAAAAGTTGAGCCAAGTGCATCTTCATTCTCTCTTCCTAGTTTCGCACTGAAAAGAAGTAAGATAATTTTTCCTGTTGTTGGGCGAAGCGCCAACCAACCATTTTCGTGGTAAAAAAAGGAAAATTTTTTAAAACTCAAATCATAAAAAAAGTATTTTGGCCATTGACTTTTAGAGTTCTCGTCAACTTCTATATCTCAGCATTCACAGCCGAAGACTTTTTTAAAGGAGAGCTTGCTACCGTTTTTTTCAATTTTGTATTTGGGAGGATATCACATCTTTTTATTGTTTGGTTTCATATCAGAGCGTGAAATACTGAAAAGGTGGAGACAGTGCCGTTAAAACAGATTGCTAGAAAACAAAGCACCATCTTTGGTTTGTTTTACAATCTGTAGTTGGAAACAGGGGCGGCTCGTGAGTTTATCACATCGTGGGGGTGCACAAATTTCGAATCTTATTCTGCGGGACACAAAGGGGTCTGGGGCGCAGCCCCAGGCCGCCGAGGCGAACATTTTTCAGATACTAATGGTCTGAAGTACCCGAAACACATCTTAAGAGTATATTTTTTTGATTTATTGGTCGTGGAAAAACTCCCCTGTGTAATTGTTATTATGGAAACATCCAAAAAATTATTATTATGTGTTGATTAAAATAATACATACACCAATAATGTCCCTTCATCTTCTTCCGAGCACGCGCCTCAAACCTCACATCGTTATTTATTTTAAAATGAAGTCCATTTCTAATTTTCTTCCAATGGTCGTTTAAAAACTGTTTTAGTTTTAGATCGCTTATTACCGGGGAAGTCCATATTTATTTCACTTCACGGCACTATAATATTTAAACACCGTTTGTTGCATCACTTCACCACTCGCTGTCGAAAAACTTTCACTAGCTACTGAGCGGATTGTATTTGTGGGGTGAATGAATGCTGCGCCTGCGAGCAAAATTACCAAGGCATGAATGAAATAACTGGTTTGACCAGTTCGCTTGACGATCCCACCAACCTTTTCAGATGTGATTTCAAAAGAGGCCGGCGGGGCTCGTTCTGCCATGCCGACTGTAGAAAACGATAATAAAATGGAACTCACATTCGGAGAGCACCCTCCGATGGCAGCACTTACCTACTCTACTGGATGAATGATTCTTGCCGAATATGCCTTGCTTTGGGCCGCCCAAAATATCCATAGCAAAACAATCCAACAATTTATTGGGAATATTACGAGATTTGCTTCGAACCTTAAATTTGGAATTTAGTTTCGCGCAGATATTTTGGGGGTGCGCGTGCACCTGTCACCTATCATGAGCCCCCCTGGTTGGAAACAATGTTGTTTTTTAAATTTCCTATGGTTATGTCGTCTTGGGTTTTTGTGTGAATTGATTTGTTGACCGTACTATAGGCCTAACACATTGACGCATATTTTAATCGCAATTAAAATATTCAATTGTATTAATTACACCTAGGTAACGTTTTTTTATCCCAAAGTTAAGGGTGGTAGGGCACAGTGGGGATGAATATCGCTTGCTCCCGGCGAATTATTATTCTTTCATATTATTATGTATATCTATCATGTCCGATTTCATGCTGATAACTCATTCGGTGTCTTCATGTGAATGCTGGAATCAAGGTAAATAATAATATAAACTATGGGATGGGGGTTGAAAAAATGTGGTTTAGGAAATGAGAATAAGCCGATTGGGTTAAAACACATTACCACATAATTTTTAATAGGTAACTATTTGAATAAAATTCAATTTTGGGGGAATTGAACGAGAGCTATGAATTATTTCCAATTTTAAGGGGATGATTTGGGGATGTTGGGGGTGGAATATCGCTTGCATCTCACGAATTAGTTTCAGATTATATGTAACATCAGCCAATTTTTCATGCTGATAACTCATTGGTGCCTTCATGGTGAATGCTGGAAATCAAGGTAAAGGGATCGCTTGCCTGTCGGCGGATTATTTGTCATATTTATTAAACTATTTTTGTAACATTATGGATGGGGGTTGACAAAATGTGGTTTATATAATGAGAATGGCCTAGGCCGATTTCGTTAAACACTTAGATTAGAACATAATTTTTAATACAATAACTAATTTGAAAAAAATTTCAATTTTGGGTTAGAGCTATGATTATGAATTATTTCCAATTTTAGGGGATGATTTAGGGGGTGTTGGGGGGGATATTGCTTGCCTCTCATCGGAAGTATATGAGTCTGAGGTCATCTAAATTGGCCCAAGTTTCATAGTTCTAATAGTGTACCATTTTCTTTGTAGGTTTCTTATTTCTCTCTGTCCAGAAATCCAGCAGCTACCACCCTCCACCGGCCAGCCGAAGGTTTTCGTCAGATTTTGTACGAACTTTTTAACACAGACCGGGTTTTTATCGGATCGGCTGATTTTTTTTTTAGTATGTCATGGACTACATACAGGTCATTTGACCTACCGAGTTCAAGATTGTAATCTTTCGGGACGCGTGTGCAGATAGCTGAAAACCCCTAACTCGGGTATAGGAGTAAACAGGGTCGAGTTATCATCGCCTCCTAGCAGCGCGTGCGCTTGGCTGTGGCGAAACGACCGTCGCCCTAGGATGAGAAATGGTGGATTAAAAACCAAATTTTGCATTTTTAAAAATTTCATAAAATGGGTCAAAAACGTTACTTGAATATATTAAAAAAAAATATTTTTTTTATATATCCCCTTTTAGGCTATTTCGACCACGTTTTCGATTTTCCCCAATACGTACAATTACAAAGTCAAAATATAATGAATGGCTTTAAAATCTGGCTCTGTTAGAAAATCAAAACTATTTTTTTCACATTTTACTGATCGGGCACACGTCAAATATCTAGAGGTCCGTGAAAGTGGTTTTATTTTGTAGTGAATTTTGTTTTTCAAATTGAAAATTTCGGTGTTATTGGTTTAAAGCTGTATTACAGCGGTTTTATCTATATTTCCAATTTATATGTGTGTAATATTCGTTCACGGCTCGCATATCATTCTAGTCACAAAACAAACTAGTTTGAATGTACTTATGTTCAGACTGGTGTAAGTTACTACAAGTAAATTCATCATTTTTTCTGAACTTTATTTATAAAAACTTGTTTGGTTATACTGCATAAAACATTGGAAATTACACCGTAATTTAACAATATTTCCCATTTTTAATGCTTTTCGTCATTAAAAACATTAATTTTGTGAATTTCGGTGCTATTACGAAATTTGCACCATTTCGGTGTTTGGCGGTGATTCAATTTTGACATTTTCTGGTTTAGATTTGATCAATTCATGCTCATTTTATGAAATTAAATGGTTAGCACATATTTTGGTTTTATCGTCAGTCACGAATTTCAAGGGGCTCTACAAATATCACCTCTTCAAAATAATTTTAAAACTTCAATTCGCCCAAGCACACCATTCAACGTAGGTAGGTAGTTGTGTTTTTGTGACATAAATTTTCAACTGGTTTTCTAGAGGCTGACTGAGAGAAAAAAGATTTATTTTAACAATGGTTTTTCCTGACAATTTTTTCTTTTGGCGGTACAAATTGGTACAAAATACTGCCAAACAAAAAATTATTTTCCAGAAAGTTTGCAGAAATGTTTTTCTGGATTTTTTTAAAGCAGCAGTGCACTCTTTATCTTGGGCGCATTTAACTCGAAATATTTGTAGATTATTGCAATTTTAAAAAAATGTCTGTTAATAAAAAATCAGAATATTTCTGTTCTTTCATATAACACTCTCCATTGGCGGCTAGGTAATGATAATTCTCTTTCATCAATATATCTACTTGTATATCATATAATAAAATATCAATTTTGTTTTGCACACACAACGTCTTTTACTTTTCAGTTGTATAAATTTGAATTTATTAAATTTAAAAAAAAATTTAAAATATAACATCTTAATATTGATAGCTAATTTATTATTTTTAATTCCAATTTAATTCCAAAACCATTGGTCTCTTTCGACATTCTAGTTGTAACTTTGTACCTCAGGGGCCAGGTCTATCCCATATTATTTGCCAATCCTCCAAATTGAGGTCTTTATACCCTTTAAACAGCCCTGGAGCCTAAAGTTACCATTCATGTTTTTCCACCAGAAGTTTTACATCACTAAGCATAAGTATGCCCCACACACATCCAGGCCCGCTTCAGAGCCACCACCTACTCAGACCGGTCTCCGTTACAGACTGCCCATCCTAGCCACTCTCTACCTCCTGCTGTCCACCTGGATGTCAGTGCTCACTCAACTGGTGAGAGGGTGGCTAAAGGATGAACTAAGAACACTATATTGAACACTGTACAACATGCATAGTAAATAGGATGAAATGATGTTAGAACAGGGAGAAAAGACGTTGACATAAGTCTAGTTCACTGAAGCCATGTCTTTATTTGAATGAAGAATGGACAACAAGTAGAAGGCGGGGCCGAGTTAGTTCCAAAAAATCCGACAGCGCCGCGAACTGTGGGACAAGCTGCAACTGTACAATTGTCCCCCACTGAAAATCAGTTATATAACTGAGTGGGTAGACTCTAAATACAATTATTTATTTAACCTAAGTGTGGTTGAGGCAATGGACTTGAACGTGTTTTTACACCACTAAGGGTGGAAAAAATCCTTAAAAAATATGTAATTTTTTAGAATGGGCTTAGCCAAAGGCTATATAGGTCAAGAAGGAAGCCAGTGGCTTTTTAGGGAAGGCTACAGTCTCTTTGTATTGTCCTATGTTAATTAAGGATGTGTGGACTTCGGAAAACGGTGGTCATCATGGTGAAAGCCCTAACCTTTGGGTTTAGAATGATTATAAACCCAAAGCCTTTACTTTAGAAAGCATTTTGCTTAGTTTAGTCTCAGGTTTAGGCCAACATAATTTATTATGATTCCTCAGTTCACAAGATCATATCGTAGAAAGTAGGCCTGGGTTTAACTCTAGGGGTAGGCCTAGGTTCTAATCCTAGGCCTACTCGACTAGGACTGGAGGCACACCTCTTTGCTAAGATTTAGGCCTAAAAATGTACCCCAATTTTTTGAAAGAAAGTTATACTTTATATTGGATATTGTTTAACGTCTCATATTGGCTATTCGAGACGATGAGTGTTGATAGATGAGGATGAAATATGAACGGAAGGGAGGAGGGGAAACCCGGTACCGGCAAGTAGTCTACTTCTTTCGAAAAGTACCAAGGGGACCAACGGCTTAACGTCCCATCCGAAAGGACGGTGTAACTTTGACAGTCATATAGGTTCCTCCACTAACTCTGACTGCCGAGCAGACTTTGAGGAGAACGAAGCCGTTACACTAGCTTTTGAACCCTCCATCTGCTCTAACCAGCGGTATACGCGAGTTTCAGGGCAGAGAGCGTTCACCCACTCTACCCCTTACCACGCCCGATTCTGCTTAACTTCGGTGTTCGAGTGGGAACCGGTTAAACGAGCTTGGCTAAACCGCTGGCTTTGAACCATTTCAATCCAGCAATCCAATCTTTAGTGTGGTACAGTAAGGCTGTCAGTTAAAATCGTCCCACAGTACTGCCATCTTTGATCACATGTTTGAGTCGTGACGTCAGGGGGGCGATTACTCGTCCATTACCAACCTAACACACAACACAAGTCCCAAGAGGACTAGTTTAGTTAGTATTTAGCATAGTTTTGACGATGCCTATATATGCACAATGTACCGATCAAACGGCAAATAAATACTCTTCTCTACTCTACATGCCTAATGCAATTTTAAATTTACAAAGGATGTCCATACAAAGGGACTGAATATTGCAGACTTGCCATTATTGTGAAAATCATAATTGAGAATTGAGAAGAGACATTTATTGATCAAAATAGGCTTAATAATTTAAAGTAGCCCTTGGCCTTGTCTAGGTCATAGGTAGGTCTATTGTCATGTTTTCCACAAGAACTCGTCCTAAAACAGATCACATTGTAGGCCGAGTGAAGTATAATAATATTAATATGTATCCTTACCCTGAGCTGAGGATAAAACAAATTCTGTATGTGTGTTATTGTATCTCCCAGTTTGACCAGGCAGGATGCTGCAAGCCGCAGAAGTGAGTGTGCATGGTTGCTCTGAGCCATGATGTGTAGTCCAGACACCAGACCCTGCTCCATACTAGAACAATATGCATTAGATTAGTAGGATCTAGGCTTACATATTATGTAGGCCTATTCTCATTAGTTTGTTATTGATTAAGAAAACAAACTACTAATCAATTTCCAGTCTTGGGGACGCTACTTTTAAAAGGAGCAAGCTATCGCTAACGCCACATGCCCCGAAAAAGTAGCTTCGCGACCATACTTTTTCGCTACTTTTTTCAGATGTAGCGTCGCTACATTCGCGCTACACAAGGAATATAGCACGCTACTTTTTCGCTACATGTTCATGTTTAATCGAGGGTGGGGTAGGGGTATCGAGATCTCAAATTATCTCGTTTTTTTTGGCGTCGTGCCGAGATGATTTTTGACTCCATTTATGTCGACTTAATCCTGATCTATCATCAAAAGCACATAGTTTCGGTTTCCATTGCGATAGAAGGCGTTCTTTCAACGTTTAGGCTATCTAGGCCCTAGTCTTTAAGACTAGACCTAACGATCAACATTCATATTGCATTTCTTGTCAACAACGAGTTTTTTTGCGGAATCACGGCAGAAGAATGCGACAAACAACTCTAGTGAAGTTCGGAATAGGCCTACTGGTGCCGGACAATAGCCCGGAATGTCCCAAGGGAGGGGGGATATAAGACACTAATTACTTAATTTTAATGTGCAATTCTGACGAATGGCGTAATTATTGAGCGGATTACGCTCTAAATCAATAATCCGACTTCTCATTATCGTGGATACATCGTTGTTTACCACCCTGAAATAGCACTCAAGATGCACCACACAATTTAATAATCACTGCAATATTTTTGGTAAAGTCAGCTACAAACACCCGATGTGACAGATTCTTCTGACTTCTTCTGACGACGCAGAGAGAGAGCGTGAAAGAGAGGCTCGCTCTCTCGGGGAGCGAGTGAGAGAGATGGTGTGCAAGTGCCTACATGGCCAGCACATGACGTGAAACTCGGGAACATTCGCGATGCCGCGGCGGGCGTTACAAGTTAGTTTGCTTGCAGTGCCGACTTTTGACTTTAGGCTACGTGATACTGGGACTGCTAGCGCCAGGAAAGTAGCGCAAATATCACGCTAACGCTACAATATGCCCCCTTAATAAAGTAGCACGCTACTGGTTACGCTACAGCGCGCTACATGCAGCGCGCTTCTCCCCAAGACAGTCAATTTCAGAGAAAATTAACAAGCATTTTATTTTACCATATTAATAGGGTACTATAGTAATATAATAGCAGTGGAAATGCCAGTCTTAACAGACAGCAAAGAAAATGAGGTGCAGAGCCTGGCTAGCAAGCACTGATAAGCCGTAGCCCAAGAAAATGGTGACTCGTCACCCCCCGACCTGACGCATGTTGGAATAGGGGTTTGATATTATTATAATAGTAGTACACTCATAGCCGACAGGGGGTATAGATCTACCAACACCACAAAAGCCCTGGCCAAAACAGACGAGTCCAAGTTGTCTTGAATGCAGGCGATGAGCGCATACGCGTGTGCCGCGAGCGATCGGCGGAGAGAAATGAAAGTGCTGGGGCGGCGAGGCCATATCGCTCCTGCCGTATGCCGTAAGGAGATGTGTTCCTCACGGCTGCCGGCTAGAACTGAGCCGTACGGCGCCCGTATCTACGGAGCTCCCCTAAAACCGAGAATGAACTTGGCCCGGAGGCGCGCGCACGTAATGGCGCGGGCCACAGTGGTCTTGGTACATCTATAGACCTAGTGATGGGCATTTTCATGATTTTTTCATTGATTTTTATTTTTTTTATAACCCCTGAAAATTCTTGAAAGAAAATTTAAATTTGTCTAGGCCTATACTTTGTTTAGGTACAGCCACGATCAGATGTAAATCAAGGGGTCTAGAAGATATATACCCTTATTGACCTCGCTCGTGAATATTTGGTTCGCTCCGACGTTGTTATATTCACAGAGCCATCACTTGATTAGATGATCTAACAGGCCATGGGAAAACATGGCGGCCCTATTTTACCTTATCATTTGGCCTATTGGGACTTTTCAACACTAGGCCCTAAGTAAATATTAGAACTAGAACTACGTATGTTTGTATATTTATGGATTCACCCAAAGTTGAGTAGTAACTTTTTGAAAGTATGCGTTAGTTTTTTGGTATGGTAACTTTTAGGGAATGCATTACTTTTTCCGCGACATTAACTTTTAATGTTGAAAGTTACTATTAAGGCTGAAGCTACACATTGCGTATTCCCCACATGCGGACGGTTAGCAATGTGTTACCCGCTGAATGGGATACGAGACGACTACACATGGCGATTTCTCAGCACGGGAATCGGTGAGGCCAGTGTAGAAACAACATCAAAACAACATCGGCCTTAATTCCCCAATTAACCGGATTCAACATACGTATAACCAATTAGTTATATCATCCATCCAGATCTGGACATAAATCACCTAAACTTTCAATGTTTTAAAAAGTATTTCTTTAAAATATGTTCTTGAGGTTTATAACATTGTAATCGTCATACCTAGTTCTTTTTATTTGCATTTCGTTTAGTATAATGTTCTTTTGTGCACCTGAATAGACATATATAGGTTTAGATGTTGTTTGATTTTTGATATCATTTTTATTTTTGTGCTTTAGAATTTAGTTAATTTTATGTAATGCCTATATCGCACTTGTGGAGGTAACTCTGTTGTTGGTGGCAATATAAAATTAATCAATTAAGCAAAATTGCAGACACGCAACTGCACTGTGTAGTTGCTCTCATTCAACTACATGTGGTGACCTTGGTCTGCGGGGACGGGCCGTCCGCAACGAGCTCGACATATGCTGAGGGATTTTTCTCACATGCGAAGCTCCCGCGTCTGTGTAGCCGCTCTCATCTAAAACCATGTGTTGCCCTTCTTTTGCAAACCCGCTGCTGAGAATTCGAACTGTGTAGCCCAAGCCTTACAGGGAACTTTTTAAAAAAAGTTAAAAGTTACTTTTGTTACAGACTATACTTTTTTAAATATACCATATACTTTTTTAAATATACCAACAGCAAAACACTCTCACAATGCGGCTGTTTCCGGTCAAAAATCCTCGAAACAACCCCACCCTAGAATTCATGTACATAACTGTACTCTGCCTTGCGCCCGCCAGCATGGATTAGTGGGTTGAATGAAACCTGAAAGCAATATTAGTGTTTTGCTGAATTGAAGTTGTATGAAAGAGATGGCATGCACTCATGCAGTGAGCGACCGTAGTAAATGTTGACCATTTTTACTTTTTAGGAACAAAGTTACAAAACCACCATTTGTTTCTGTTACAACGGCCAGTGAGCAAGTACCGGTACTGCATACACGTTCTGTCTTATTGCGTCTCACATGTTGAAGTTTCATTGCTAGTGTTTCATTGGTGACAGTTACTAACTTGATTATACACACTTAATATTTTCCAGTGTTGTTATTTTTTTATTTATTTATGGCGGAATCGATTGTTCCGTATCTGCTACCCGGTCTGACAATGTTTTTAACTAGGAAGCTTCGCAAACGCTTTTTTTAGTCGCGTTGATGGATGAGCTTTTTTTAAGTTTTTAGTTTGCGTGGGATATCTTTACTTTTGCAAGTGCTTTGCTTTGCTGCCTATGCATTGTCGGTAATTGTTGTCAAGTTTCTATTGTTACTTGTCAATTATTATTTACTGTTAAAAACTTATATTAAACGCTTTATTTCTATGGATTCTGGCTAACTTTTTCAATTTTTTCTTTCAAAAGGTACTACATCACCAAAACCTTAATGTCCATGTATAATATGAACGTTGTAGCCCCACCCGTTTGGTCATAATCGGCCCAAATGGCATGAAAATATCGCACTAAACCGTAAAAAACTTAAATTAAAAGCTTTATTTCTATGGATCCTGGCTAATTTTTTTAACTTTTTCTTTCAAAAGGTACTATATCACCATAACCTTAATGTCCATGTATAATATGAACGTTGTAGCCCCACCCGTTTGGTCAGAATCGGCCCAAATGGCTCGAAAATATTGCACTTAAAATCAAAAAAAATCGTAAAAGTACGATATTCATGAGAAATATTTCTTCGATTGCACCCAAAAACAATACACCTCTAAGTTCAGAGATTTCGAAGGTCCCCTCCAATTTTCATCAAGATCGGATATGCCGTTTGCCCGGTAGAGAGCGAAAAAAAAAAAAAAAAAAACACCCGAGCTAAATTTTTTGGGGGTCAGTGAAATAGGGAATGCTCCTAAATTTTTTTTTAAATATATTCGTAACGTTACTAAAAAAAAACGATTCCCAAAAAAAGACCGTTGAAAAATGTTTTTTACTTGGTTTTATGAGGGTGTGAATATTTGCGTTTAAATTCCGCGCGTAAACAGGCCTAGCTGACTGTGACGTCACATAGAAGTATCGTTTCGTCAGTCTGCCGGTAGGGGTTATAAATAATAATACATAAATTTTATTTAGAGTCTGCCCACTCAGTTATATAACTGATTTTCAGTGGGGGACTTTAAATCAAAGCGACCAAGCCAACCCTGCAGGCCCCGACGTAATCGACGAGTGAGCGATAACCAACCAAAGATCGATATTTTTAATAGGAAATATAGCAATAGTGCGAACACCCGCGAATCAACGCCAGAATCAACAAGGCCGATTCAGAACAACTTTGAAATTTATTATGTGCTTCGTTGCTATGACGGCTCCAAAGTCACCGTTTACAAACTCCTAAGACAAGAACTGATGGACTTAAGTCCAAATCAGAAGTTAAAAAACTTCTAACTTTAGGGGGAATCGAACCCTGCACCTTCTGTATTGGAAGCAGATACGCTAACACAAGACCAACGAGCCACACCTGTCAAATTCATTGGTTTCTAGTCAATTCCTAGCAAAGGCAGTGGGCCCAAGGTCTTCATTACCATGGAAACCAGAGTCGATAAAGAAGGTTCCCCGGATTAGAGTCGGTAATAGATCAAACAAAGTACAATGTTGAATAAACAAATTTGCAGATTGACAATGCATGTTATATTATTATACATTTTTGGATGAGCAAAGCGAAGACTTCAATTTAACTTTGTGTTTTTTTGTTTGTTTTTACTTACGTTACCCCAAGAAAAATAGCTCGGGTGTTTTGTTTTTGTTAGTTTTTTTGTCTGTTTGTTCGCTCTCTACCGGGAAAACGGCATGTGCGATCTTGATGAAAATTGGAGGGGACCTTCGAAATCTCTAAACTTAGAGCTGTATTGTTTTTGGGTACAATCGAAGAAATATTTCTCATAAATATCGTACTTTTACGATTTTTTTCGATTTTGAGTGCGATGTTTTCGTGATAATTTGCAATTGATGAAACTTTATAGGAACGTTTAAAATCACTGAAATCATATATGTTATGATTTTAGAGACATTTGAAAAAATCTTTCTTATAGAAATCGTACTTTTACGATTTTTTCTCCGGTTTTTAATAAGATATTTTCGTGATATTTGGGCCGATTTTGACCAAACGGGTGGGGATACAACGTTCATATTTTACATTGACAAAGATTATGGTGATGTAGTGCCTCTTGAAAGAAAAAGTTGAAGAAGTTGGGCAAAATTCATAGAAATAAAGGTTTTAATATAAGCCTTTTACAGGTGTATAATGAACAAGTAATATTTTAAGTAACTATAGAACGAGTAAGGAGATTCCACATAAAAACGTAATCATTGGACAGAAATATTCCAAAAAAAAGCTCATCCATCAACGCGACTGAAAAAAGCGTTTGCGAAGCGGCCTAGTTATATTATACATTATCATTATTAGGTGTAGGCTCATGCCTCAGACAAACTATTAGAACATACAAGTCGCGCTCACGCGCGGCTTGAAAGCCGCTGCGCGGAGGGAATGGAAAACCTTGTACTTACAAAACCTCGTAGTTGGAAAACCTCGTTGCCGTGACAAACTCGAGAATCGGCCCGCGTACGGCCGCAATACGGTAGTTTGCGGGTCACGTTTGTCGTTATTCCCGAAGATATGAGACAGCTTGGTTTTCCGGGACACTTTCGGTACGCCGCCCAAATCAACCCTCCGCCCCGAAGCATAAAAAAAATCGAAATCAGGTCATTTTTATGCAATTTGTAAATTTCCGGGACGCCAAATTTTTTGGGACGTTTTTTTGGTACGGAAATGTTTGCCTTGTCTGCCCGATTCCATAGAGCCCAAGATGGAGCCGATCGGACGAAAAATGCCCGAGCTACGAAAGGCCTCGCGGTTGGGCAACTTTCGGGCACGTCTAAATGTTAGCCTCATCCGCGCGGTTCCGTAGAGTCAAAATAGACCCAATCGGCAATAATTGCGCCTTTTGTTAAAATCCGGGACATAAGTTTTTCCGGGACACTTTAGCGGTATGTCTAAATCATTGCCTCGTCCACGCGAATTGTAGTTGACTGCCGTCCGGTTCAGTAGTGTCCAAGATGGCCCCAATCAGAGAAGAATTGCCCAAGTTTTTAAGAAAATAAATGTTTTTTGGATTTCCCAAAAATGACTTACAATTTCCTGGACACTTCCGGACTCGCTTTGGCCTCCGAAACATTGTGGGAAAAGAATTTTGAAAATCAGACAATTTCTGTACTTTTCCGGGTTTTTCCGGGACGCCGAATTTTCCGGGACGATTTTCCGGGACACGGAAAAATTGGCCTTGTCGGTCCGGTTCTGTAGAGCCCAAGATGGCCCGGATCGGAGAAGAACTGCCCGAGTTATGACGATAAGAAATGGTTTTTGGATCCCCCAAAATGACCAACCACTTTTTTGAGAAATTCAAAGAAATTTTTTGCACACGTCTTAAATTTGATATATCCTGACTACGTTTTTGGACCCGGCCCGCTGACGTGTTTGGTTCGACGAAAAACAAAAAATAAAAATATTTAAAATCCGAAATTCCCCCCGAATTTTCCGGGAGATTTTCCGGGACACTGAAAAATTGGCCTTGTCGGTCCGGTTCTGTAGAGCCCAAGATGGCCCGGATCGGAGAAGAACTGCCCGAGTTATGACGATAAGAAATGGTTTTTGGATCCCCCAAAATGACCAACCACTTTTTTGAGAAATTCAAAGAAATTTTTTGCACACGTCTTAAATTTGATATATCCTGACTATGTTTTGGACCCGGCCCGCTGAAGTGTTTGGTTCGACGAAAAACAAAAATTCAAAATATTTCAAATCCGAAATTCCCCCCGAATTTTCCGTTACGATTTTCCGGGACACTGAAAAATTGGCCTTGTCGGTCCGGTTCTGTAGAGCCCAAGATGGCCCGGATCGGAGAAGAACTGCCCGAGTTATGACGATAAGAAATGGTTTTTGGATCCCCCAAAATGACCAACCACCTTTTTGAGAAATTCAAAAAATTTTTTGCACACGTCTTAAATTTGATATATCCTGACTATGTTTTTGGACCCGGCCCGCTGACGTGTTTGGTTCGACGAAAAACAAAAAATCAAAATATTTCAAATCCGAAATTCCCCTTTGGCACCCCAAAAAGGGTGACGTTTGCCCTGGGTCAAGACCCATCAATTTCCCTGCGAAATAATTCCAATCGTTTCGTTTTTTGCTGTCCTGCGGTCCCTGTCGTGTTTGTTTGTTTGTTTGTTTGTACATTATTCTTGTATGGGGGGCCAGCACCCCAACCCTTGCCGGGGCTCCGCCCCTTTCCACCCCCCCAAAAAAAATGTGTCATTGCGACGTTTAGTCAAAACAGTCCTCGAAAATCGGATGCCTTGGACGCAGCCCTGTGACGTAAAAACCGAAAAAAGTTAATACATTTCACCAAATATTAAAGGTTTAAGTATTGAGAAGTCGACATTACATTCCCCCCCTCCCCCCCCCCCCAAAAAAAAATAATAGTCTGGGATTGCCGGCCTCAACAGTGGTTCATGTCCTCGATTGCCTTTTTATCATAACCCGACCCCTGTAGTGGTTCATTGATTTATATAAAATTAAATCATTTCAAAATTTAATTTTAATTTACATTTATTTACATTTTAACTACTCAAAATTGCCCCTTTAAAACCCCTTTGACCTGGTGAATGCCTAGCACGCATACGCTTTTGTAGATCTTGTAAAGTTCTAAGTATGCCTTGGACGCCGCGGCCCTGTGACGTAATTGGAAAGAGCAAAACCAAAAAAGTTATTAAATTTCACTAAATATTGAAGGTTTATGTACTTTAAACTCGACTTTATCCCCCCCCCCCCCCCGCTTCCGCGCCCACTTCTTTATATCCACTCATCATGGCCCATCACGACGGAAAAACTGGTATTAAACATATTTTCCGCAAAAGGCTTAGAGAAATTGATCAAATGTATTAATTTCCATTTCCAAACCCCCCCCCCCCCCCCCCAAACTGTGTCATTGCGGCGTCTAGTCAAACTTTCCTCGAAAATCGGATGCCTTGGACGCCGCGGCCCTGTGACGATAATAATAAGAAGAATAATAAAAACAATAATAACAATAATGATAATTATAATATTAATAACGAAAATATTGTCAAACATACGCGCTTCGCGCCCCCCCCCCCCCTTTCTACTAACCAACTTGTCCTAAGTTGTCCCGTACCAACTGAAGAAGTACCCGCCAATCGACAGTTTTCGACTTCCCCCCCCCCCAACCCCCCACTGCCCAACCCAAAAGGAAGTCGCTACTATCAAACATTTCTTTTTGCAATACATGTTGCACTTGTTACATGCGCAAAAATGTTTCCGACAATAATATTATTAAATGCAATCATCCTACTGGCCGAATTCCCCTTGATAGCCTCGTTGTGTTCAGTGAGGCAAAACCTCAATTGTTTCCTAAAACATAGAGCACTCACATTGCAACCACATTACGTACATTGTAACTCGACTTTTCATACGCAGTGCTATCATCGATCTGTGAGTGATATGCGACGATGCTGTCGAGGCAATTACGCGGCTGGTTCATGACGTCATTGTCAATCATCGCCGAGTCGCCAGTACGACGTTTGTGTTCTGACCTTGGCGGTTGATGCTCTACGCATCTGGCCGGCAACACTTCTTGAAAGTTGTAAGAGCTTTGTCTCGCGCTCTCGCCCATCCGAAGGACTTGAGGGAGTCTCCGTGCAGTTGCCAGATCATTCCATGTCAATCATCTATGTCCGGTTGGATTCACGTGTTAGGATTAACATTTTCGTATGATTCAGAAAAATGCAAATATAAAAATTGATTTAAAGTTTAAATCTTGCATCCTCCTATAGGCCTACAAAAAATATGCTTTACGTACTCACTTGGCGAACTTTACTGCTGTCTGTTTTGGCAAATCGATAGTGATTTCTGGTTTTAATTTCAGTATCAGTAAAGACAATAACTGTAGATGTAACATTCTAATTGCAATCGCTCTCATGATTTTCCAAATGCCACCACTCCACCTTGTGGGGGAAATGACATTTTTAAACTTTTATAAAATATTCAGTAGAAGTAGGCCTAGTATTTTGATCATAACGTATATATATATTTAAAACCCACTTTCGTTTGTTAATTAAACGGGCTAAATACAAATGTAAGAATTAATTTTTAATTAATTTATTTATTTATATTTAAACTAGGTAGGTACTCAAAATTGGCCACTTTACGAGTTGAAAAATAAAGAGTGATATTTTTCGTTTTCAAAAAATAAGTCTCCTTTGAATTACGACCGCCAAGGTGGCCTATTTATCCAGAAAAAGATGCCCACAAAACTATAAAATAACAGGTAAAAGGTTATTTTCGCCCACAGAGGGTGAAAACGAAGAGTTTAAACGTTCATTACCGGATTCCCTGAATCATTTTTGATTTTAAAAGCACAACATTACAACTAAAATCTTGTTCATTACACCCCCGCCTACCCCATTTAAATGTTGGTGCAAAATATTTTTAGAAGATAAATTTTTATACGTGGAAAATTTGTAATTTCCATATCGTATCGAACAATGTTCAATAATAAAAAAAGTTCGGTACCAAATCATTCGTGACGAATCGATACATTGTTGTGAATCAATCTTGTGCTCGAGATAAAATATTTACTGTCGATTTCGGCCCATTAAAGTTGGACATTGTCTAAAATCGGACGTCCCTGACGTCATTCAACATTGTAGGCCCTACCTTTACGACGGGTTCGATTTTCGGTACACAAACTATTGTTTTTCTTATACATACATCCCTAACGAAGGTGTTGAAATACGAAAAGTTTTTTATGGGACCGTTAAAATTCGACTTTTGAACATTTCAAAATAGCACTGAAAAAACTAAAACTTTAGGGAATTTTTTTCTCGGTTTTAACGAAATTTCCGGGACAATTTTTTTCACCCTCTTCTGCGTCCTCTTTTAAGCTTTCAAAATCACCAAAGAACAAAGCTCTAGAGTTTACCCAAAAATTTTTAAAAAATTCGGTACCGTGAAGGGCCGGCGTTTGAAAACGGGATGTTTTTTTAAACGGTTACGCTTATTCCCCATGCGTATTGCCCACCTCCAGAGGTGACGGGTGACGCAAAAATTAGAAAAATTTTCCCCGGCCTTAAAGTGCGGAAAACCCGCCGCGCGCGAAAATTTTCGACATTTTCGAGAAAACGGGGGGAAGATGGGGTCCGCGCGACCAGGGGTATTTTCCTTTCCGGTCTAGGGCCACCCAAATTTCGTATCACACGCCCCCTCGTGGTGTGGAAAAAAACTCGTTTTGTGGAAAACCTCGTTTCCCCCCAAGGTTGTATGTTAATAGAGTATTAGTTATAGTGATTAAATTGCTTGACATGGATTTGACTACAAAACTACATTCAATTCCAGCCGGCGAGCGTGTGGTGCAGCGCGCGCGCGGAGATCTATTCAACTATTACTTTGTGGTGACGTCACGCAATGTACGGAGCGTTTTGGTCCCGCTTCGCCACTAGCCAATTTAAAACCTTCATAAAAAATACGCCAAAAATCGTTAGTTTTTAAAATAAATTTATATTTGAGAGTATTTCTTATTATATTTTATGTTAATTACAATTAAGTCGCATACTAGAGTTGAGGAGCATTCCCTATTGAATGAAGTCTTCGCTTCGCTCATCCAATAATTTATCTTTTCAGGTAAGAAGTCGTGTTTGTCATTTCTATAAAGTTTAAACTGCTACTCTTCCCATCAATATTTTCTAAAAGTTACTTTTAACCAGTGGCGGCCTGACCATACAAATTCGGGGCCATGGCCCCGCGAGAAATAGGTGGGTGGGTGGTCAGGTCAGGGTGGATTGGGGTGGACGGTCGTTGTGTGGACGTAAGTAAGTAGGCCTATTACGGTAATCATTGAGTGTTTGCTGCATAAATATGAGCTGTAAAAGAAATAGTATCATGCCTATATGATGAAAACTTCCTGAACAAGCCCACGCGTGTCAGATGGGAATGTAATTGTGATGGTTTTAAAATGCGCGCTTTCCGTGAAGGTACAAGTTGGGATTTTTGCCCGTCCCGGACAAAATTCTAGTACAATCGATTTCTTTACTGATGAACGTATGTTACATTTAATGGTTGGCAATTTTCGGCGAGATAAGTAGCTTATTGTGTATTTTATCTGCAATAGTTCGTCTTGAGTTTTTGGAATAATGCGAGTTTTGACCGTCACAATAAAAGGCTTGCGAAAGCGAAGATGTAAGGTGGGGTAAAGTCATATTATCTCAGTGGACAAAAAACCTAATAACCGCCCAACTCATTGTTGGAATCGAAGCTTTTGACTAAAGGACAAAAAAATGTGGAGTAAAATATTTGGAAGGTTTCCTTTAAGATTCTTTTTGGTGGTTTTCTAGTTTCGGGTATCGACTGCACACAAATTACATAATTTTGGTATTGTATTCAGCCCACTTCTTTTTTCTAAAACCCACCAAACGCATTCTAAAAACCTGATTTTCAAAATTTTCGCCTGTGGCGCTATTGTTGGGGGGCTCTGCCCCCCAAACCCCCTTATGCTTGCCCAACGAAAGCACAAATTGTGATTTTTGCCCACCTGCCAAAATTCCTGCGGCGCCCATGCTTGGGTGGTGGGTGGGTGTAATACTATAAAGTTGGCCCCGGGGGTTTTCAGGGGTTCAAGCCGCCACTGCTTTTAACTGTCAAAGTAACTTGTCAAAGTAACTTTCAGTTACTTTTTCCGACAAGGAACTTTATTAAAAAACTTTAAAAAGTAACTTACACAAGACTGGATTCACCAAACACTGCATAACCTTAGTGCAGACTTATTTCTAGTATAGAAATCAATTAGGACCAGTTTTTCTAGTGAGATTTAAATAGGTCAATCCGTCCACAAGCCATAAAATAAAAAGCCTGTGCATAAGGACCATACCCCACTTTTGCACCCCCACATTCCCATAAATGATACAGTAATTTTTCAATTAAATTGAAATGTGTTGTTAGTACAAGATAACATTTGGAAATTTTAGCAGTGCATTTTGTTTTTAGACCAAGTACCCGTAGGCCTTGTATAGGACATTACATACCAAATATTAAAGAATCTCTCCAAAAGAGGTTCGTCAACAGGTATGAACACTTGTCTTCCATCTTCTCGGGATGTTGACGGATGTAGAAGTTCATGAGTAATAACAATTACAGGATGTTTTGCTACCTGAAAGAAAATAACTTCGAAGTAGGACTCACTAGGTAGGACAAATTTGCAGAATTACAACAGTTTAAACACATGGAATGAACAAAGAACAAGAAGACACTTTTACGTTTTTAATGAATACAGAGGATGAAGTGAAGCATAAAGCAAGGAGACTGTCAAACCAATGCTCAAATGGAAATAAAAAAGTGGTTGGTCAGCCAATGGGCGTGATGCAACAGCCGCACGCACCCGCCCTGATTGACGTTAAATGTGGCGTGCGCCAGATTTAAAATCTGATACGGAAAGCTTTTTGTAGGGATGGTGGTGGTGCTGGGTCATTAAACTTAAGTGTGTAAAGAAAAACTTTGGTAAGCATTTGTAGCGAACAGGGGCGCCAAGTTTTCTAAATTCCGAGGGTGCTGAAAATATTTCACTAACGTTTCGAAGGCAGTAAATAACCTTCAAAACCATGTTCAAAACTGCCCGTCAGTGATTTTAGTGTGTGGTTTGACATTAGGAGTGAGTTAAAACAAGGAAGTGTACTGTCACTACCATTGTTCATTATTGTCATGGACGAAATCGCTAAGAAAGTTGTAGAGAGAATCGGAGAAGAATGTATGAAAATAATGATATTTGCAGACAATCTTTTGGTGTGGGGAGAGGATGAAGAGGTGAAGAGGAGGTGCAATCTCGTTGATGTGTGGAGTGTGGTGGCAGAAGAATATGGTCTGGTGTTTGGAAGTGGCAAGAGTGAAACAATGCTGATGACACGAGATACAACCAAGAATGTTACTGAATGTATGTACTAGGTTTTAACTAAAGATGACGAAACCCGACTTTTTTACGACCCGGGTAGTAACACAAAAAAATCGTGTGGGGTGTCTTATGAACTGTGAAGAAACGCACTCATCAATTATCGTAATATCTCGGACGACTTAATGCTGTTCTATAAACAATGACGTGCCGATGAAGTAGTATTTCATAATCACGAAAGAGGAACAGCAGCGGGCCATTAAGATAACACTCACGCATCTGCTTTATATCTTGACACAGTCAAGTCAAGGTCACGACTCACGATGCGTTGGCGCGGGGCGTGGGGGGGGGGGGACTGGAGCCCGAATTAGAGTAAACAAGATAAGGAAAGGTTTATCACCATGGGTGATAGCTTTTAAGTTTTGACTTCTAGCAGATTGAAAACATAAGTGATGTTGTGGTAATTATTTATGCAGTATAATCTCTGGAAGATCGCACGAGTGTTTAGGCAGGAGGGGAGGGGTGGGGGGGCATACTCAGCACACTGCACAAGTCGGCGGCATGAACAAAGGACATTATAATTCAAAACAAAAATGCCGCCAAGCACAAAAGATATGAGAAAGCGCATGTTTACATTAGCCTTCCGCCTACAATGTGACACCTCAATTCAGGAACCGGGTTTTACGGGTAAACGGGTAGTGGAAACACGTACCCGTACCCGACTTCGTCGGGCGGGTACCCGGTCCGTCGTCTTCCCTAGTTTTAACTGAATTGGAGAGACATTAAATAAATAAATAAACAAATAAAAGTATGTGGAAAGCATAGAAGCATGCGATGGAAGGATTCAACCAGAGATAGGAAGAAGGACGCAGTAAGTTGTTGGGTTATTTCAATCTATCCAAGACCTAATGGAACAGAGAAGTACCAAATAAGTGCAAGGTTACCATCTACCAGACCTACTTTGTTCCAATACTGACATATGCAGCGGAGACTTGAAATATGGCAACAGTGGTGAGAGCCTTGTGCAAGCTGTAGATATGAAGTTTTTGAGAAGCATTGTAGGTAAGACCAGATGGGACCGAATACGGAATGACGAATGAGAATATCCAAGATCAATTAGGAGTGAGGAAATTAATGGTGCAAATTGGAGAGAGAAGATTAAAGTGGTTTGGACATGTCAAAAGGATGGAAAGAGCAAGATTGCCAAGAAGGCAAGACCAAGGGGCTGACCACGACAAGAATGGCAGAATAGTGTGAGAAAAGATGTGGAACAGCGAGGAGGAGACTGGAATGTGGTGGAAGGAGAGGCGTGGTGACAGGACTGATGAAGATGGAGGGGTCTATCTTCAATGCCGATCCAACGCAGAGTTGGTCGTGGCAACCAGTGTTGAATCCAGTTATGATCCCGGGGGGGGCGAATTGACTACATGCACTATATAGGCTATTCCTTCATTTTTTAAATGTCACTTTGCCGTTTTTGAAAGGGCACGAACATATTGCTTTGAAGGTTGTTAAGGTTTATGTTTGTAACTGTTATCAAATAGGCAGACCTTACGTAAAACGTGTGGGCAACTCACGAGGTCAAGAACTAGATTTGTAAATGTATGGTCATTTGAAGGGTTCCGACTTCTGTTAAGGAAATTCCCAATTATGTCTTCTTTTGTATGTTGGCTCGCAGTCGCGCCTTGAGAGGATATGCACTTGTAGGACTGATACAGATGCAGTATGTTGGGTACCCACACGTAACAAAAAATTGAAAAAATACAGACAAACCTTACACACTCAAAAGAAATGAGATCTAAAAAAATGGGCCAAGCTCATCTACCCTTCCACATTTGCACATTCTTAATTCATAAACGTACAGTGTCCCATAACAACATCCTTGAAAAGCTTGGCCAAATAGAATTTGCAACTATTAATTCAAACGAAATAGAATAGTTCATCCCAATTCTTTTTTTCTAATTAATGTAAACGTTATGGTCATGCAAATTCTATTTTGCAAAGCTTTTCAAGGATGTTGTTACGGGACACTGTACGTTTATGAATTAAGAATGCACAATTGTGGAAGGGTAGATGAGCTTGGCCCTGTTTCTAGATCTCATTTCTTTTGAGTGTGTAAGGTTTGGCTGTATTTTTACAAGTTTTTGTTATGAATGGGATCTCATTACTTTTTCAAGTTCCATTGCAAATTTT
>JAMZAV010005466.1:0-55260 GCA_024449915.1 Sweltsa coloradensis | reverse complement strand
GTGGTCACAGTCGGCTCTAGGATATTTCCAGTACAAAGCAGTTATAAAAGTTGCTAAAAGATAGCGTTGCATGTATCATTCGTACTAAAGTCGATAAAGAAGTTCACTCACTTAATGCCACGAATTTCAAAGTTAGGAAAGAATCTTTGCTGAGCTCGGGCCAACTTTTTTACAATGTTAAAATTACCATAAAAATAAAATACGTTGGATCGTCAAATCCAGCTAATATCACATACAGTCTGGACCCATCTGGATCGCTTTTTGAACTTTAATTTTCATCCAAAAAATCTGCATTTTTGGGAGATTGTTCAGAAAGGATGAGCGCATGCGTTATCAGAGTACATTTTGATATCTCAAATAATTATTGACTACGTATATCACGCACGTTCAAAGCGCCATGGTTGAAATCGCTTTGGTTCCACCGATTGCAGACTGTGTTAAATTTGCCTCGAAGCGCTTCCGTTCAACTCGCTTTTAGAATCGACTTTGAAGGGAAACCCGATTCGCCTTGAGCTTACATACGTATATCACGCACGCCGAAGCGCCTTGGTTGAAATCGCCTTCAACGAATTCGATTTGGGATCCGTCCATATATCCGCCACTACAAAGCGCGTTCTTCCAAGTGGGTTTGCAGAGTGCAGAGTCCACGTAAGCTCAAGGCAAATTGGTTCCTTCCAAGTCGATTCAAAAAGCAAAGTTGAAGGAAGCGCTTCGAGGCAAATTAAACCCGCATATCACAGTCTGCAATGGGCTGGAACCAAGGCGCTTTCACCCAAGGCGCTTTGGCGTGCGTGATATACGTAGTCCACGGGGCCCTCTGCACTCTGCAACCGACTTGGAAGAACGCGCTTTGTAGTGGCGTGATATATGGACGGATTCCAAATTGAATTCGTTGAAGGCGATTTCAACCAAGGCCCTTTGGCGTGCGGCGTGCGTGATATACGTAGTCCTTGTCTCTTACTAAAAATTTGGGGAAAATTTATTACATTATTGTTTGGTGGCATAATATTTTTTTAAATGTGCTTTGATTCCGCATTTACAACATTGTGACATTTTACATGACATTTTGGTGCAAACCACAACCCGATAAGACAAACGATAGAGCTTCCAAGTGATCTAGACTTTACCTCTGCGTTCTGCATAAAAACCTGGTTTTCTAAAGCTCGACCAACAGTCTTAAGTTGGTGCATTTCCAAAATAATGATTAGTAAACAAGTAAATAATGTGAATATATAAAGTCAATGATACCTGATACGAGAACGAAGGCTAGGCGTGTGTGAAAATATTTAATACATTTTAATAAACGTATTTTATTATTAATTTTGAGCGAGTTTAGCATTTTTTGTTAGCATAATTATTATGTTTCTTCACTTCAAGCCCCTATATGTGGTAGGTTTGTTGTACATGAAATGAAAATGTATTTTTTTTTTGTCACAACAAAATTACGAATAAATGTAGTTCTGTTCCAACAAATTTCCCAAAAACAAGAGAAAACGTAATTTTTAGCAAATTATTATTATTATTTTGTAACTTTTCGAATATAATTTCCCGATTTAACGCCTAAAACTCAAAATAAAATTTGACCTGTCTAAAAATTTTTATCCTATTAAATTACTAAACTAATTTACAAATTTTTTTCAGAAATTTTTTCAAAAAAAACATACAAAAAAAAACAGAAAATGAGAAACCCAACAACGCTAAGAAGAACTGTTGCAAAAATAATAAAAATGATAAATAAAAATTTTAAAAAAATTCAAATTGTCCAAACAAAAAAACCTTTTTTAAATGAAAAGGTTCAACAAAAAGAGTATAAAACGGGCCCAAAAAATTCCCTTGAGCTTCTGCCCAAAACGTGTGGTCACATTACGTCAAATTTGGCCATTGAAAAAATAAATAAATAAATAAATAAAATAAATACATGAGTATTTAGTCTACGCACTGTGCTTACTACCTGTAACCTGTTCTGATAGCGTAATGAGCTTGTGAACTAACGAAACTTTTTGACTACCAAAAATCAAAAATAAAAATCTAGTGTTTTTTGCAATTTGTTCTTACTTTGTATCTGTTTTGTCGGGTCGTTTATTCTCTGTCCTCTACCATACAACGCTACTCCCGTCTTTTGAAATTTCCAAGGAAACTTCGAATCTCTGCGCTTTTTTTGGGTGCAGTCGAAGAAATATTCTCATAAAAATCGTACTTTGGATCGTTGGGATGAGCTCGAAAAACCCAGGCTTTGACGCGAACGCAGAATTTAGTCTGAATCATTGGAAGGCCCTATTTTTGTCCTATCGAAAATCGGACCGAAGTATTTTTTTTCCAATAGAGCTTATTTTTAAGTAACCCGCCCCGTAGATATGCTAAAAAAGGAAATTTTTTTAAATTTTCCCCAAAAATTTTGCGTGGGGGAAAATTTATTTAAAATTTGAAATGTGCTCTTTCAATTCCATTTTAAAATTTTATTTTGGCAACAACATAAAACTAAAAAACTACAGATTTCAACGGTTTTCCCCGGGGTTTAGTCCTTTATTTTTCAAAGTATTTACATTAGTATTAACTTGATGAATGAATGAACTGGTCGCGCCCTGCGCTCATCTTTTGTAAAAAGATTCCAAAAAGTCAATTTTTGGGTGTAAACTAGTAAAAGATCCAGAGTGTTTGAAAAAGATGATTTGCTGTGAAGCGAAATTTTTTTTTGTGCAAAAGGTTGCTTGAGCCATCCAACAATCCTGTTTAGTGTGTCTGTTATTGTTTAAACTTTTGTGTTTGCTCTCTACGGGTTTAACGCTTCTCCGATCTCGCGAAGTTTTCAGTGACCTTTGAAACTTTTGACCTTAGATATATGCTATGAAATTTGGTTACCATTTCTTTATAAAGGGATAATTAAAACAATACGCAGACTAATAATTCGACTTTGAAAAAGGGTCGATGTTTTTGGATCTTAGTTCTTTTAGGGTTTTTTGCTTATTGTTTGCTTTTTTTTTTATCGCCCTCTGGCCATAAAAACAACTAATTTTGACAAAAAATTTTAAAAGACCTTCGATATTTCACATAAATCTGTCCTTTTTTTTGGGCAAAACGGGGAAACTTTCCTCGTTTTTTGAAAAACCCTACTTTTACGCTTTTTATTGTTTTTACTACAATTTTTTCTTGATTATTCAATCTGCCGACTGATTATGATATAACTAATAATTATTTTTGTGAAGCTGCCCGATTTAGGTGTTTAACTTTTTGGGATTGCGGGTAGGACAATTGTGTAGGGGGTTTTCCGGGGGTATCCCTTAATTCGCATTAACGATTAAGGCAACCTCGGAAAAACCCTTTGCTCAGGTTGCCGTCCGACGGGATTTGAAAACCCGGGGCCCCCGAATCAAGTCGCGCGCTTCACGCCGAAACCCAAAAATGTCGGGTTTTTTATACCACATTGATGGAATTTCAGAAACCCCTTCACCAAATATTTATAAATTCTCAACGGCTGCTGAGTTTGATGACTGAGATCTCGAACGCAATGGCGGTCATGACGTCATCACCAGCCGCGTCTCGATCAATGCGCAGAAAACATCCCCACTGAGCGGGCGACAGTGAAGGGCTCGCCTTGACCTCGCGAGTGTGCAATTCTCTACCTACCATAACAAGCCGAGGAACTGCTCGCGATGAGGTGGCAGGTATGTTTGTTTGTACAATTAGTAGAGTGGCCGCCTAGAGCTCTTGAGAGTCAACTCGGGCCGGTTAGAAACATTATAGGGCCCTTATAACCAGCCGAGGTGCCAGCCAGGTGAAGAGGGGTAAGGTAAATATTGGATCTTGAATTATGAAACTCACCTGTGTTAAGTCAACTCTCTCTCGTCTTAAAAAATAAAACGCAAATATTGTTGCTCCTTCACCATTTGTATCGTTTAGTTAGAGGGATAGTTATGCAAAATAGATGTTTCTGTGGAATGGAACATAATTCATAAGTTAAGGGGTGTGTCTCCAGAGTGTTATAGCACATGACTAATCTTTGGTTATAGTCCAGGACGAGCTGTGTACTCGCAAACAGACACACGAACAAACAAAAGTACTATTGACTTTTTTTATAAAGGGTATATTATCTTATATTTTATTTAAAATATAAATAACGGAGCCCCGGTAAAATGGAGGTTTATAATTACAGTGAATTACCTACGATCCCTTTTTTGGATTTGTAAGTTATTTATATATGTATTTATCTTTGACGAAAGGTAAAATCCACCCACATTGTCATTGTAGCTAAAGCAAAATAATTTAACACTAATCACAATTTGAAAACAATGCAAATACGTTATACATAACAATACATCAAATACACGAACTATAAGATTAAAAAATACGATAAGTAAAAATTTAATAACGAAAATGTAAGGATAAAAAAACGCACTAAATTGAAAATCCAAGATGGATATGCAAAATATATATATAAATATTATAAATATATTATAATATATATATATATATATTTAAAACAAACAGTAATAAATACCAACCCCTTGTGAAAAGGTAATTACAGTGATAAGAATGTATCTTATGGTTTGCAGACCATGGTGCTGCAACCTGGTGATCATACTAGCGGTGCTGCTACAGGTGGAGGCGCGCGTGATGACCAAGAGGAGTTTCAGTGACCAATTCACCCAGGTTGTAGGTCCTAATGTCTTGGGATGGTTTTGCAGAAGTTGGTGCTGCAACTCTGGTTGATCAGACTGCGGTGCTGCTACAGGTGGGAGGGCGCGCTGATGACCAAGAGAAGTTTTCAGTCGAACCAGTTCAAACCAGCGCACTGTAGGTGTCTAATGATTGGTCTATGGTGTTTAGCAGAGCGTGTGCGCAACACTGGTGTATCATACTAGCGCCGTTGCTGCTACAGGGTACGAGGCGCGCGTGAGACAAGAGAAGTTTCAGTGTACCAGTCAACCAGGGTTGTATGGATAATGCTCGTATGGTTTGCAGACGTGGTGCTGCAACCTGGTGATCATACTAGCGGTGCTGATACAGGTGAGATGGCGCGGCGTGATGGACCAAGAGACAGTTTCAGGGACCCAATTCAACCAGTTGTAGTGTCTTAATGCTTGGTATGGTTTGCAGATTCTGTTGGTGCTGCAACCCTGGTAATCATACTAGCGGGCGCACAGGTAGAGGCGCGCGTGATGACCACACGAGAAGTTTCAGGGTTGGGGGGGTGGAAACCAAGTTAACCGGGTTGGTCGTGTCTAATGCTTGGTTATGGTTTGCAGACGTGTGGTGCTGCAACCTTGTTGATCATGACTAGCCGGTGCTGCTACAGGTGGAGGCGCGCGTGATGACCAAGAGGAGTTTCAGTGACCATCAAACCAGGGTTGTACGTGCTATATGGTTGCTTGGTATTGGTTGCAGACGTGGTGCTCGCAACCTGGTGAAATAATATGCGGTGCGCTACAGGTGGCAGGCTAGCGAGCGTGGATGACCAAGAGAAGTTTCAGTGACCAGTCAACCAGGGTTGTAGTGTCTAATGCTTGGTATGGTTTGCAGACGTGGTGCTGCAACCTGGGTGATCATACTAGCACGGTGACTGCACAGGTTGGAGGCTCGCTGAATGATCCCAAGAGGAGTTTCAGTTGACAACAACCCAGGGTTGGTAGGGTCTAATGGCTTGGTAGTTTGCAGGACGTTGGTGCTGCACTAACCTGGTGAACATACTAGCGTGCTGTACATGTGGAGGCGCCGCGTGATGACCAAGAGGAATTTTCACGTGGACCAGTCTACCCCAGGGTGTAGTGTCTAATGCTTGGTATGGTTTTGGTATGGTGTGCAGGACGTGGTGCTGCCAACCTGGTGATCATACTATCCCCCCCCCCCCCCCTGTGCTGCTACAGGTGGAGGCGCGCGTGTCTGACCAAGAGAAGTTTCAGTGACCAGTCACCCAGGGGTTGTTAATGTCTACAGCTTGGTATGGTTTGACAGGACGTCGGTGCTGCAACCTGGTGATCATACTAGCCGGTGATGCTACAGGTGGTGGCGCGCGTGATGACCAGGAGAAGTTTCACAGTGGACCAGTCTACCATGGTTGTAGTGTCTAATGACTTGGTAGATCTTGCAGGACGTGGTGCTGCTGCTAACCTGGTGATCATACTACGCGGTGCTGCTACAGGTGGAGGCGCGCGTGAGGACCAAGAGAAGTTCAGTGACCAGTCTTACCAGGGTTGTAAGTGCTCAGTGTCTTACATGCTTGGTATGGTTTGCAGACGTGGTATGGCTTGCAACTGGTGATAACAGAGCGGATGCTGCTACAGGTGGAGGCGCGCTGATGACAAGAGAGTTCAGTGGACCAGTCAACCAGGAGTGAAGTGTATAATGCTGGTATGGTTTGCAGATTGTCCATTGCTGGGGTTTCCGTGCGCAACCTGTTGATCATACTAGCGTTGCTGCTACCAGGTGGAGGCGCGCGTCGTGATGACCAGGAGGGGACGTTTCCAGAGTTAACAGTCAACCAGGGTGGTGTAGTGTCTAATGCTTGGTATGGTTGCAGACGTGTGTGCTGCACCGTGGTGATATACTAGAGGTGCTTGCACAGGTGGAGGCGCGCGTGATGACCAAGAGAAAGTCAGTGACAATCTCAAACCAGGGTCTGGATAAGTGTCTAAGCTTGGTATGTTGCAGACGTGCGTGCTGCAACACAGCGCGGATCATACTAGCGGTGTCTGTTGCTACAGGTGGAGGCGCGCGTGAGGACCAAGAGAAGTTTTTCCCCCACCGTATGACCAAATCAAACCAGGGTCTGTAGTGTCTAAGCTTGGTTAGGGTTTGCAGGACGTGGTGCTGCAACTGGTGATTCATACTAGCGGTTGCTGCTACAGCGTGGAAGGCGCGCGTGATCTGTCCAAGGAGAAGTTTTCAGCTGACCAATCAACACAGGGTTGTAGACTAATGCTTGGTTGGTATGGTTTGCAGACTTAGGTGCTGCAACCTGGTGATCATACTAGCGGTGCTGCTAACAGGTGGGGGCGCGCGTGATGACCAAGAGAAGTTTCAGTGACCACGTCTAACCAGGGTTGTAGTGTCTAATGCTTGGTATTGGTTTGCAGGACGTGGTGCTGCCAACCTGGTGATCATACTAGCGGTGCTGCACGGTGGCGCGCGCGCGTGATGACCACAGAGGGGAGTTTCTCAGGGGAACCAGTCCAACCAGGGTTGTAGTGTCTAATGCATGGTATGGTTTTCCGTCGTGGTGCTGCTACCTGGTGATCATACTAGCGGTGCTGCTAAAGTTGGAGGCGCGCGATGATGTCCAAGAGAAGTTTCATTGACCAGTCAACAGGGTGTGTAGTGTCTACAGGTCTTGGTATGGTTGCGGAGCATGGTGCTGCAACTGGTGATCATATAGCGGTGCTGCTACAGGTGGAGGCGACGCGTTGATGACAAGAGAAGTTTCAGTGGAGACCAGTACAACCAGGGTTGTAGTGTCTAATGCTTGGTATGGTTTGCAGACGTGGTTGTCTGCCAACTGGTGCTCATACTAGCGGAACACCCTCGCCCAGTGCTGCTACAGGGTGGAGGCGCGCGTGATGACCAAAGAGGAGTTCATTGACCAATCAAACCAGGTTGTAGTGTCAATGCTTGGTTGGTTTGCCGACTTTTTTTTTGGGCTGCAACTGGTGATCATACTAGCGGTGCTCAACAGGTGGAGGCTGCGCTGTGCATGGACCTAAGAGAAGATTTCAGTGAACCAAGTTACCAGGGTTGTAGTGTCAATGCTTGTATGGTGTGCAGACTATGTGACTGCAACATGGGACGATGACTAGCGTGCTCGACTACAGGTGCAGGCGCGGCGTGATGGACCAAGAGGAGTTTTCAGTGCCTAGTCAGGTCAAGGGATATCTCACAGAGGTACAAACCAAAATCAGCGATATTGATTTCCTTAAAAAACAAAAAAAAACAACAGTTATTCATTTATTTCTTCGATTTTATTCATTAGGTTTGTTTGTTTGGTTTACCTAGCGTAGTGTATAGACTTGTATAAGTAGGTGGAAGGTCTCAAATCAAAATTACATATACAACTTACAGAAGATAACCAAACGTTTTTGAGTAGCACACTCATTTCGCTACATTGAACTGTCAAACTTCTCAAACATAATAAAACAACAAAACAGTACTGTTTGAAGGCACAAATGTAAGGTTTACTATCAAAACCATATCAGACGAGATATAACTTATTTGGAAAATTAAACTTCATTAGTGCTGATCCTTTTGCAGGTTAGAGTAGGTACCTATTGCATTTGCACTCATCCACAAAAAAATATAGTCCCACATGATATAAAATATAAAATACCAAATCGGTTTTAACAGCGTATATAGTATTAATTGATTTAACGAGTTTTTTTATTGATTGCCTTGCCCAAGAATGTTGTCATTCATCATGTTTTAAGTGGTTCTCTTTCAAATAATTTTTAGCCTAAATTTCTACACAGCTTACACTCTACCTACACGACCTCTCTAGAAAGCTCGTGTTAGAAATGCTACACGTTACACTACACTTCCAACGCTTTTTTAGACTTTGTGAGACCTACACTATATGTGTAAAGTGTAAGTTAGTTACAAACCTAATAGCAAAACCAAACAAACCTAAAGGTAGTAAAAAACACGACTACAGAGAAATTTGATTACATGGAAATGAATCTAAAAATTATGAAAAGTGTATCCTAGCCAGTTATCGAACACGCGGTATACATTGCCGGACGACGTCTTTGAACCCCTCATACTAGGTAACCGAGACTGTTTAAGGACCACCCTCACTCTTTACAAAAGTGGCGTTCAGAGGAAGATAATTACATTTTAAAAACCATCTTATGAAAAACAAAAACATGAAAATCAAATAACCTATGGAAAACAAGCTTTTGTTCAGAATTTTTAATCGCCGGCCGCCAGAGCCATATATGACGTCATTCAGGGTTCCCTGCGCGCGGCTATCGCGCAATGGACAATAATTACCACCCTAAGGGCTCAACTACTGGCTCATGAATCTGGAATGTTATTATATTTCGGCATTTTGTTACCTCAAAAACCTGCAATACTAAAGATATATATCACATTTCCAGGACAAATCAACAATTTTCTCGTTTTTATAGGTGGTTTTTGTTTTAAAGATGTGTATTTTCCATCTTCTATAAAAATGATACCATTTATACCATGGCCTCGGGATAACAAATTATGATTGTTTTAATTACCAATTTTTAAATTACAATTAAATTACAAAGTTGGATGTACACAAATGAGGCCGCAGCCGACTGAGATTAAGTCGTAAGATTTGGAGAGATGTCGTTTTCTAAAAATGCTGTCGACACGAACTTAAGCAAATATACTGCACCTGTATAAATGGCACGGAGGCATTGTCTCAATTCTAGCGCACCTGCTGGTGGAACGAAATCTGCATAGGAAGAGTTCCAGACCTTGTTCCGGTGCAAGTGTCCCAAGTGTGGTCCTACTGTCGCAGTTCCGGGGAGGTACTACAACGCGTCTAGCACGATGACTGGTATGGCTACATCTGGACCCATGCCCTGATCGGAAACTGGGGGCGAATAGCAGAAGAGGGCGCGAGGGCGCCACGCGAACAATCGACACCAGCACCACCATCACCGGACGGACGACAACAAACCACGAATCAGGCGCAGACGACAAAAAATCCGAGCAAACGTCACTAAATTTCATTCTTAGTTGGAGTTTTTTATTTGTTGGTGTTTCCACTTGAGTTTTGGTGACGTAGACAAAAATACATACACCGTAGAGACCCATAAACTCACTTTGCTACGAGACGTCCCAAAAAGTTGTTTCCATATTTACGTATTTAGCCATTTATTGTAGATGGCAGTTGGTTAGAATCCAACCGTTCCCCGAGTCTGCAACTCTGCAACGAGAAAAAGGCCATCTCCACAAAATAAGCTAGTTCGGGGGGTAGTTACTCCCCAAAATAGAGGCTGATGAAAACTGTCCTTCCTTGCTCTTCAGTCATTTATCAATAATCAAATAAATAAATCAAACTGTTGTTATTTGGATAAGGGCGCCGTCATACGTTAGGTCATAATGGCACATCCAGAGGCAGCCTAGGGGACTATGGGACAGGGGCCATGCTGGTCAGAACCAGGAGGTCAGAGTCAGCAGGGTGGGGGAGGAAAGGGGAGATCTCAACGGCGGGGGCGGCTTGTCTTGTCATCGTTCGTTGGTACCATGTTCTCGTCGTCGGGCGGGTCAAGTTAGGGAGTGTTCCCGACGACGATGCAGAAGTCGCGTAGTTTGGGAAATAAAAAATTACCCTTTACGAGGTGCGTTTGCGAGTGGACTAGCACTGAATAGCCTGTTGAGATAGCAGAGCCATGTTGGCAATTACCCGGGCCAGACGGGGTTGAAAGAAAAGTAACAGGTACTGCCAGATATAAGCTGTTCGTACTGTAGTGTATGGTACGAGTATGTGTAAGAGTGAGGGTATAGATGTTATGTATGACTACCGGTCCATCGAGTTCGCGTTTCGTCCCTATCCCCAGAGCCGCCTCCTGCACTTGGAGTTTGCTCTTTCCACCCCGGCACACTCTTCCTTGTGTCCGTCTTTGCGCCCTCCCTCTCTCTGGTCCGGGCTGCCCCCCCCTGTTTCCCCCCTCCTTGTTTTGTCCGCTTTTTTCTTGCACGTGGCTCCCTCCCCCGTCCACCCCCCAATCAAATCCTACCTAAACACCTCCAAATCGTTAAACCTTCTTCGTCTTCACCCACTACACAATTTGCTGGTCTCATCCCCTTCGGCCCCGTGTCCACTACCTTCTTGCTCCCCCTTTTTACCCCCATTTCCCTTTTATTTCCCCCCCCCCTCACATTACCCCCTGTTCCCCTTCTATCCCACTGTTCGCCCCTCTATCCCCCTAATCCTCTAAATACCCCACCATACTAAAAATACACCCAACGTCACCGTTCACTCATCCCCTTCTCTTCAACTCTACACAAAACCCCTTTTTTTGTCCCCCCCTATACACACCCCACCCTTCTGCCCACACCTCAAGAATAGTTGGTCCTCATTAAAAATACAACATCTTCGACCTTGTGCCAAGAAGAATACCCTCACCCCTTAATGGATCCCCGCCATCGATACCTCATATCACCCTAGATCGTCCCTCTGTCACACGCCCACGCACTATCCCTCGCCGCACCACATTAATCCGTGACGTCGCACTCCCCTCCCCCCCCCACCTCTCACGATCGATGTGAGCTAAGTAGGATAGCGCCACACCAGACCAACAATACCAGAACTCAACGAACCAACTTGTAAACCGCGCTATGCATAGCCCCCCATGTAGCGTAGGAAATCCTATTTAAGAATTGCCAACCGGAGCCCAACCAAATCACCCCGCAGAGTAACCACCCCCAAAGACCACCAAACAGACAAAACCCCCAGTCATTAGGTAACCCATCCAACCAAGAAACATCCGGCAAGCACTAGCCACCCAAAAAAAATGCAAGCCCATACACGAAGACGCCAAACAAATCGCGTATGCTTACTCATCGACCGATAGTACATATAGGAGGCAAAAGAACAGCCTGAACTATATGATAACACAATACGATTTAGTAAACTGACAACACTATCTTTACTAACAATCGGAGGAATATTATTCGAGATTGGTGACTCCCACCCATGCTAACTAGATAATGTACCTCACGTGGAACAAACCACAATGTAGTTCCATGACACGCAGCCCACTCCGACGAAACTCTTCACACACTCAATGTTTCAGGAAACAGACCCACGAAGCCTTTAACACCACTATCCTAGTGTAAAATCACAAGATTACCCCAAGATATAATTTTTAAATACTCCATTTTATTTATTGCTATACTATAGAATAAGTGTTAAAGATAACAAAATTTCCTAACATAATAACTATACCATGGGTTTGTCGCTCCAATAGACTGGTTCTTAGAATAGACCCTAAATCATCATGTAAGTCAGCCCCACTTACCAGTATGCGTGTTCATCAACACAGTCATATCCGTAAACCAAAACATACTAAAAGCTTGTAAACAAACATAGATAAATGATAAAAATATTCAAATAGCAAACATTGACTAATAAATAGGACCATTCGCCCATATCCCGAGCTTGAAGGAGAAGGGTAATAAGTAGGGAAAATAAATATTCATATTAAAATTTACACAGTATACTAGTCATAATGTTTCCCTATCCCCTCTTTCGTTGGTTTTTTCTTTGTAGAATTCCATAAAAATATAAATTACTATTTTGTAGGCAACTGGTTACAAGATTTGTACATAAGACAGATGAATCGGAGGATATTTCTTCTGCGATGCCCAAAGTGTGACACAGAAATACTGTTGATGTGTGCATGTAACTTAGAAAGCTTGATTGTCAAGTGTGTTAGTAATATGTGAATTTAAAGTTCTAAATACAAATTACTCATATGTAGGCAAACAAGGTTACAAGATTGAAAAAATATTAATGGAATATGTATGATATTCTTCTCTGGCGATGCAGCAAAGTGTGACACATAAATACTGTGATGTGTGTAACTATTAGAAAGCTTGATTGTAAAGTAGTAATATTGTGATAAGTCAGGATATCACTCTTCCTTAGTAATGTTTTATTTAAAAAAGTTATTTTTTAATATGCATTAACTAATCTGGTTACATTGAAAGCGGATAACATAGGAGGTGGATAAGTACCCTAACGATAGGTTACGAAATACTAGGCAAGATAAATGCTAAAGCAAAATCGTGTTTTTGGTAGCAGTTAATCTAATTATCAGCATTAGTACTATAACCTTCCATGCAAACATAAGCGGTGGAAAGTATCATTAAGAGCTAAGGTGGGGATCCGATTAGATTTCAGGGCGTTTCCTATTCCTGCTAGACACAAATATTTACCACAAACATTGCTTAAATTACGAGTAAATTTACGACCAGCATCACAATAGCAAGATCTTCAGTTCTTTTCAAATCAATTCAAACAATGCCAGATTCTTATTTCGGGTGATTTGAACTTTAGACAGATTCTAAATACTTAAAACTCCAAACTTTATTTTGTATACTATTTTCATGGCAAGTTAAAAAGAAAAGTGCTTATGATGGAGCCTTCATTAATTCAAAATTGTCCGAGGAAAATAATTGTATATTGTACACATGAGCTTGCAGGCCTCCTCGAAAGTATGTTAATATTTGAGAAAAGTGATTGATTCTCTTTTTTCCTCTAGCATGTGGAGTGGCAGGTTGAGAGTGACCTGCGTAAGTGATCCTGATCATCCTCAGAGCTGCATGCCGTTGAGTGCAGACGCACCGAAAAGTTCATAGAGTTGGTTCGCCTAATAATTGTTTCGAGGAACATGAAATATAATTGAATTTCAAAAATGTCCCGAGGAGTATTAACTGCACTGAGTGCATGGTTTCCGTGGCGTGAGAGCGAAGCAGCTAGGTTGCAAAGGGAAGAATGTTTTGGCCTCCTAAAGCTGGTTTTTTCTTCAACACTCGCCATGTCAGTTTAGAATATGTGTCTAGATGCACTGGACGAAGGCAGTAGAGGACGACCGTAACCAAGTAGTGGCGACGAAGAGATTATCATCTCATAATGGTACGTAAATAGCGTTTTATGGAATAGATGCTAAAAACCTATGCGTTTTTCCACGTCATATTTTATTTTATTTTTACATAAGTAGTATCTATCATTGTGTTCACTTATTTTTATCAGTAGATATTAATTCAAACCTTAATGACATTAATCTCGAAAGAAAAAATATGAAAACAACTTCAAACACAATGTATATTGAACAGTAGCCAAAAATAGATGCTACACAACGCTATACATATTGACACTTGAAAATGCTCTTATACACGGAAATTCCACAATTCTCAATCAAGGCTAAGTAGCGTCCTAACACTAAACACATGAACAGGGGTCTATTTATTATTAGTGGTGTCGCTGTTAGATAGGAGATCAGACAGTGAGCCTTGAGAGGTGAATACCACCTTTGTGATTTTTATTATTACCAGAAATCCTAAATAGAATTACTTCCTTTTGCCAATGTTCGTTAAGTGTAACATTTTTGGTATGATACACATCTCGAAGGTTACGTGCTCTCTCTTGTTTACAAGTTGCACTTTCACTGTGGATCTGCAGTGACAACTTTAAGTAGATATAACCCTGGGACTTGTTTGGTAACAAACCACCTCTCTCTAATCATGCAGAGTCGGATTTAAGTCATTGAGTAATTTTTCAAACTACAAATGAAGTTAGTAACTAGCAGCTAAAATATAACTTCTTTAAACTGTGACATGGATTATATAACAAAATTATTCTGTGATTCTGTCGTTCTATACGTCGAAAATCAGCGAACGTGAAACAGATTGCGCTGAAATTTTAAAACAGACATCCGGCACGAGTTTACTGAGAACTGTTAACAAAATCAGCGTAGAGCCATTACGATTTAACCCTGATTTTTTAAAAATACTCGAACCATTGTTTAGTAGCAGCTAGCGGGACGTACTCCTACGTGTCTCTGCCAGGCATAGTGGTAAGCATAGAGCCTACAGCACGCACGGATGGGTTGGGTTTCGATTCCCGTTAGTTTTGAACTTTTCTTATATGTTTACACTTACATATTATTTTCGAGGGCTGTGTAAATGTGAAATAAAAAATTAGGTGATTTTGTTTTATCTTGGAGAAATTTGTAAATGTTTCACTCTAATACGTTTGAACACGATTCGTCGCAAATGGAATGTTCAATTTAAATAGAAAACGCCAAACGCTCGATGTTTAATACGAGTGTGTGAGCCAAGTGTTACCTGAAAAAGAAAAAAAACACTTAAGGTACCTAAGGCCTGGGATCTCGCCCAGTATGGGGAATGATACCGGGTTCGGTACTATTTACACATGATTCCCACTCGTTTTAACAACGACTTTGGCGTTCCCTAGGTATAACGAAAATTCTAATGTGTTATTATAATAAAAGAGTAAAAGAATCACTAAGGCTTCGCGAACACGGATACTCAGAGTGCTGGTCTATTGAAAACTTAGAGCAGTTACATAAGCCCACTATTACAGTAACTTAAAGTGAGATTAAATGTTGACACCAGAAATAGTTTTGGCGAAAGAGGACACGCATTGGTTATGTCCGTGGATGGAGCAGCGTTTACAATGATCGCGCTTGAAGACCAATACATGACCTGAAAGAGAGGATCAGTTTAAACCTACGATTTAGGGTCGTCACTAACGCAGTTTTAAACTCTCCGCGACCATTCTTTGAACAACCCATATTGGTATCTACAAAATAAGAAATTAAAAACTTGCAGTTAGTCTGCTTAGGGTAAAAGGTGTACTGTGTATGGTCTATACAAGTTTGGCTAACAGGATTGCATTCAGATATAACAGTACTATCTTAGTTGTGTGAAATGTATGTTTAAAACTTTCCAAGCAAGACCTTCGTATAATGATTTGATTTTCAGAAGTATAAACATTGCATCCTAGTGCGATTATTTTAGAAAGAATGTTTGCAAAATCTGTCACTATCAAAATTAAGGTTATTTGATAGATTTGCAATCACAATATCGCAGTTGTAAACATTTCTTTGACTGCATTAAAAACGTCGGCAATATAATATAAGAGATTTGAAAGGTTCCCTGAAAAATTTCATCAAGATCGGATTGGCCGGGTTTGTGTGGAAGAGAAGCTATCATAAAACGGCGGTATCAGCTCTCGACTCGACGCCACTCGCAGGGGCTTACGGCAACGTCTTCAGCAGGCGGAAGGAATGCTCGTTTCGCGTCCACGTAGGCCTCAGAGTTCAGACTCTGACCTACGTTCAAACGACCCTTATCCGCCTTTGCCTTTATTCGTCGACTAAATCTATGCAAGTCAAGTTACTCCTGATGTCTTTTGTTGTAAGGTGATCTGAACTTGTAACCCTGTAATCACTTGGTCAGGCTATCAGAGGGCCACAAGTGCCCTCTGACATTAGCACTTCCGGCCCTTATGGGTAGTAAAATAAAATATCATAAAACGAAACTGAACATTAATCTATTTCTGACTAGTTTATAATCGCAAATTGATGTTTTCTCCACATTCCATTCATACAATCATCTTGAGCTCATAATAAAATATAGCAGAAAAATTAAATCCACACTTATAACACGAACTTTTACATAATCAGTGGTACAATAAACGAATGCAGAAAGAAAAACGGTATAACTGAGCCCCCGGCCCAAGTCCAAGACATGGCGTGCTCCGACTGCCTCAAATAGTGGCCAACTTCCTTTGTAGATTAGCCCAGCCCGTGGATAACTATCGACAGGTGTCGGTACATTTATGTAAATCTCTCGACCCAAATGTTGGTTCACCATGCCTAGCGATGTGAGTTTATAATGGTGACAGCCTCTCTCTTCTCTCATGCTGTAAGATTGTCCATACACGAGGTGTAGCATGTATTGGTACTCTACTAAGCAACATCGTGCAAGGTGCTTGAGATATTCTAGTCACGAGCGTTACACACCAGAACATCTGATCTTACGACATGTGTATTCCCCCCTCAGTTTTAGAAAAGGCCCAAGTTTGAGATTACTAAACGAGGGAGCGCAGCGATCCTCTGTGATTCTGTGTACGCCGAAAATTCAGCCGAATCGCTGAACCGATAGGATTACGCTGAAATTTTAAAAGACATCCGGTACGATGTTTACTGAGAACAATAACAAAAATCAAACAAGCATCAGTTTCGATCCTACCAAGAAATAATAAATAGGCAGCAACATCCGTTGCGATTTAAACCTCAAGAAATAATAAATACTAACTAAGGCTGAAAATGTGGTTAAAATCTAAGGTCGCCCGTTAGGGCCGCCGCAGCCAAGCCGCGGTGACGCTACACACCTCAAGCACCTTATACACAAGCAGAGTGGGCGGCGTGATTTCGAGGTGTTACCCATTCCGTCATGTAACGTGATGGTAACTTGAAACTATCACAAGAGGGGAATTTAGGTGCCTGACAACACATGCAAATTTTATTGGAGGGTACGATTTATTCCTTCTTGGTGAAAATAAATGGCTTGAAACATGCTCAAAATCCACTTTAAGGATGTTAGCTACTGCCTACTACTGCCTACTACTGCCCTACTACTGCTAACATCTAATACGTCGGCCCGCGATTCTGCCAGGGACGGGTGGGACTACAATGTCATATTTACAACATCGGCACATATGACACGGTCAGCATCGAATATAGTCTCTTTTGAAAAAAAAGTTGACAAAGTTTGTTGGAAGGCTTCCAAATACAGGTTTAAAATAAGCCGAAAAAAACACTTGGCATACAATCAACAAAGTAACCATAGTATCTGGACACTGTGACGGTATAAAGCAGAGTTAGGAGGGAAGTGCGAACGTAAAATAAATAGCGGACAGTTAAATTTTTCGTCTTTGGGTGGAACGAGAAAAGGTTGTCATATACTTCTCATAAAACAATCAGAAAACCGTCCCTGGGCCTAGGCCCAGATGTGGAAAAATTATCCACTTTATAATGCAAAAGTGTCAGGTCTAAAGTTCCCATTTGGCTATAGGACTAGATAAAATTATTATCTTACATTACAATGTTTGACTACAAGCCTAGCAACACCCATAGGCCCGCACAACATAGTTATGATATGAACTTGACTCAACCTGTTTGTTTACATACATTGCAACAATCAATTCATTTCATACAACTTGTTCTTTCGATTGGCCCGTCGTTGATGAAGGCACTGCCATCTAGAATAAATATAGAACTTTTCGAGCTCTGTTGACTATACGCAAATCGTTTAAAGTGGTTTGGATTCGTGATACTCTGTCACACCATAGATCATCATATATATAATGCGCTAGACCAGCAGCCGGTGGTCCACTTTCCGGGTACAATTTAGAAGCCAGACGTCTTAAAGGACAGTTTACATGTAATCAACTGGGAGCGATTTGTGGTCAATAGTGCTCAAGATTGCCGCCAGGTTGACAGGGAAGGCATACTAGCCTTAAACACCACATGATTACTAAATTCCCTTATGCAATCAGCTTCGTATTGTTCTTTTGTTTAATACCATGCGGGCACCAAGCTAAAACACATATCAAAACAATTCCAGTAAAATACTTTTATGCATTAAAAAAGCTATTAAATTAAAAACACCAAATCGCCATCTTGAAATGGGTCGGTTGAGTCTTCAATTGGCCACGCTCGCGCCTGTGCGGAGTATAGTAGACTGCTAATCTAGACTACTTAGGGGTTTAATTAATATCAATGCTTTCAACTCACAACCCATGACGTTTCCCACGATACGTTCAAGAATTACCAATTCCTTCGCAAAACGAAAACGACTTCGTTTTCAAATTGCGTTTTCAACGATCATCTCCCACGAACCAAGACTTGGGGTCCAGCCTTTATACGTCGTCTATACCATGGGTTATACCACCTATACCCAGGATGTAACATGAATCCGGGGCCTAGATATTTACCATCCTATTATTGTACTGCTAATACCATAGAATTAAAATCAACTTTGATAAAAAATATTATAATTTCTAGCAAATATTTTGTTAATGGAACTTGAAAAAGTAATGAGATCTAAACACATAACAAAAATCTTGTAATAATACAGCCAAACATTACGCACTCAAAAGGGAATGAGATCTAAATAAAGGGCCAAGTCTTATACCTTCCACATAAAAGACAGTGTCCATAACAGCATCCTCGAAAAAGGCTTGGCAAAATAGAATTTGCATGTATTACGTTTAAATAATTAGAAAAAAAAGAACTTGGATAAACTATTACGTTAAATTAATAATTCGCCAAATTCTTATTTTGCCAAGCTTTTCACGAGGAGCTGTTTTATGGGACACTGTTACGTTTATGTGGAAGGGTTTAGAAACGCTGGCCCTTTTTTAGATATCCATTCCTTTGAGTGTGTAAGCGTCTTGGCGTGTATTTCTACAGTTTTTGTTATGTGTGTTTATATTTTAACAACAATAATGGGTTTTGTTCTTTGAAGAAATCATTTTTATCAAATCACGTTTTTGAATATTCAGGCGGTGAATGCCATTGCAGCGACCAACGGTGTTCGCCGAATATTGAGGATAACATCTGCAATATTTACTCGCTATTCGTACCGCTTCCTTAGGTTCTTACTATTAGCTATTGTAATCATTTCAAAACGTCTATAACTTTTTATACACATCCAGAAATTTTTAAAAATCTATCCCGACGGGGATTTGAACCCATGTCTTCAACATTTCGGGTATAAAGGCCGCGCCTTAGTCTTAGGAAAACCCCAAAGTCGTTGTTAGACAGAATCGTGAGCGAGAGTTTTTTTTTTCTTGTTAGCATGAGCCCGGAACATTTGACACTGTCATACACTCATGTGAGTGTCCATTCATCAGAGATGTCAGCTTTGCAACACGCAAAACCACAATCGGATACTTGTGTATTTTAGATAAATCTTAGTTAGATCTTGTAAATTACCCGCTATAAAACAAGAACAGACAATTCTTCACCAATCAGATGAGACGAGCACCCATTAATCTTTACCACCATTTTCCCCCCGACAAAAACTTTGAGTTTCAATGTATTACTTTTATTAATTGGATGTAAGTGATGACTAATGGCGGCATTAGGATTCTGATCGGGTTGTTAGTTCTTATGAAAGATGTTCCTGGGCTTGCGGTCCATACATTCAACTCGGATCGCGAGGGACCAGAACCGAGCGTCGGAATGCGACGCTATCAAACCATGGTTGTCGCCACTTTATACTGGCGCAGACAATGTTATATGACCATAGAGCGCGTCCATAAAATATTCGAGCACGGCGCGACTTTAGAGTGATGAGGCCGCAAACGTTAGGAGTACACACACACACTAACCACAAAGGGTTGAATTCAGGATCTCTAAGAGGGGGGCAACAGCCTCCATTGGTTGTTCACTACGCCCCACCCTTAAATACGATTTCACGATAAGGAAATTAAATTCGTGCATTACTCGGTGGAAATAACAAAACACTATTCAGGAGATAACTGAAAAATATTTGCAAAACACACGAGTTTTACACGCTCAATCACCATTTACTTTCTTCATCATTGTTCAAGCACAACCACTGAGGGTGAATAAAGTAGCCAAAGACAATGAGGGTAGCTGGTGTTTAAGTGAAAAATGTAATTTCATTTGATTTGGCTGGTTTTGGATCAATTCTGCCACAAACATGTCTCTTAGACGAGTTCCACATTTCTATCTATTCCCCAACCTGAGGTACACCCGGCGTCAGAAGTAAACAAGGGGTATCGTTGTATCTGTCAATACTACAGGCCCTTGATTTATATTCATGACGCTCGTGGTTTATGTATGTGTGGCATACAACACCTCACACATATACACATACAAGGACTGTCAATATTACATTTAATATTACAATTACAGTTAAAAATTTACTAATCTAAAAACATCACAAAACATATAAAATTACTGCAAAACTACCGCACTTGCTGCTATAATCACTTGATCAACAAAGTAAGAGGAGGGGGGGGGTGGGGTCATAAAATACTTTCTAGGGTTTAACACCCTTTCACCTAACAGGATTCGAGGACTTTGAGTCCCACGGCTCTGAGTACTAGGCTATAGCACATCACAGAGGAAATAGGTACGCCACTTGTACAATTTTTTAAAAATCTATTTTGTGTATAAAATTTGAAAATGTGGTATTTATGGAAAAATAGTAACTTTGCCATTTTCGTACCGGATTGTTTTTTTGAAAATCATTATACATAAGAGATGCTAATCTTGAACTCAAAATATTCTACAAAAAAAAATTGGAATAATTGTTCGCGTACATATTCACAATCCAAAAATTTCCATTTTTAAACCATGGAATAGATTTGTTTATAGTGAATTGAAAAAACACTAATACAGAAATACAGTTCAAGCTCTTGGGTTAGAACGAGAGGAACGGCCACGGGACAGAAAGTGAAAGAGGAACTACATGGCCTATTAAAAACAGTGGTTCAGATTCTTTTACGCATCATTGAAGATATGCACTGTCTCTGTTCAGTAGCTAATGATTTCAGGATGGTCAAAACGAAATGTAACTTTCCTTACATGAAATAGTATTTTACAACCGAAAAACTATCGACAATTTTTGTTGGTTATCCTGTAAACATGTATAGTTTGAGAGATATACAAGAAAGATTTTAGAATAAAAGACTTTACCGCCTGCTATATCACAAATAAATCATATATAGTTATTGCGGTAATAACAAGCTACTGAGATAATCTACATGTATCATAAAAGAAACAAAAATAAGCCGAAGAACTGCGATAGTTCGTTCTGATACCCACTTAGTTATCCTGAATCGTCACAAGTGTTATGGCTAGTACGAGGTATTTAATCGCCAGACTGTTCGTCAACATTTTTCTGCCACGTTCAGTACAGTGTAAAGTGTAGCACCTCACACACGAATAAGTGTATTCTCCAAGTTTATTGAAAAATTTTTAGGGAATTTTCAAAATAATTAAGATGGATATAGTGAGCGCCTAAACATACTGTTTAATAAGACAACCAAAATTCAGAAAGTCGCGCAAAATATAGCGAACCATATTATAAGATACCTATTATTGTAACTTGTGTTACTTCCATGTTTCGCAAAACTCTCATCGATACTGAGCAAAATAAATAAATACAAACAATAACAAAAGAAGTATTTAATAATAGTCAATTAATTAATATTTTAAACTAGGTAAAAAAGCTTAAGTCCGCCGCGTTTTTGGAGAGCGTAATTGGGCATTGAGCTGCCATTGTGTTATGCGGGATTTTACAGTTCTTGTGAAAAAATCATTACTAAGTTGAGATTTTTTTTAAAATTATTTAAAATAAATAAAAAATAACTTTAATCTTATATTTTTTTAAGTAATCGTAATATTTTAAAAAGAAAAAAATTGTAAAATTTTGATTTTATAAGAAAATAATATTCGATTGAGCTCAAATTTCACACCAAATATTATGAATTCATAAAAATTAAGGTTCTAGTGAAAAAAATGTCATACAATCGGATATAAGCATGTAGTGCTTTTATAGTCGAAGAATGTCTTTAAAATAGAAAAACCCCCGTAAAAGCGATTCATGCGGAATGAATTTTTTCGATGCGCTTAAATTTCCACGAATATAGACAAATTCATAAAATAAAGGTTCTGTTGAAAAAGATCAATTACAATCGGACAAAGCGGTTTTGTAGGTATTATAAATCGCAGGACAAATTTTGGTAAAAAATCGAAAAAAAATCGTAAAAATTGCACAATTTTGATGAGATTTTTTTCGACTATGCGCTCCAAAAAAAGTCGGCAGTTCTAAGTTCATAGATTTTCGAAGGGTCTCAATAAAAATTTATCACAATCGGAGTATCGGTTTTAGCCGGCAATATCGTGCTAACAAACAGACAAAAACTACAAAAAAAAAAGGGAAACAAAAAAAAAACATCCGGATTTTTCTCCAGTGTAGTGAAATGGAAATCTTCGCTTCGCTCGCTACGCTCGACCTACGCTCATCAATGAATATTGAATACATTAAATTGAGTAATAAAACAAAATGTTTATCATTTTAATAATAGTTTGTTCGAATGGAGTTTTAAATATATGAAGTAAGGGATTACTTGTACATTTGTTTTCAAACATGTAACTGCAGAATTTAGTTGAAACGTTTTTAAATCAGCGACGACTTGATTGATTGTGCCAGGACTACAGAGCAGAGAGACGGGCCTGCTGAAAATCCCCAGTTTACCCGAAGGCTGCCGCTAAAAACGAGCCGATCGCGGGGTTTTTCTCGGAAGTGCTATCGGAATCTGCCGCTTATTGACACGGCCGATAGGTCGGCGATGGCGACACGGCTCGCGACGCCGAGCCCAGTGGGTCACCAGATGTCGACGATTGATGCTGATGGAGGCTGGATGGGGGGGCTTGTGCGTCGCCTCATCCGTGTTAGCGGCCCGAGAAAAGGACTCAAAGGACGTGTTCTACGCCGAGATACGAGAGCTGCTCCACGATACATGCAGGACGACCGAGGCAGATGCAGTAACTAGACGCCAGATGCTGGTATAGCAACCTTGTCTGGTCCACAACCGCTGCTGGCCGAGCAACCTTGACTGCGACAACAGCTGCTGTTAGCAACCTTGTATGAGACACACAGCTGCTTGCAGCAACCTTGTCTGAAACACACAGCTGCTTGGGCAGCTAAACCTTGTCTGAAGGACACACAGGCTGCTGGTAGCAACCTTGTGCTGAGTCCACAGCGGCGGGCAGAAAACCTGTTCTGAGTATTACAGCTGCTGGTAGCAACCTTGCTGAGGGTCACACAGCGCTGGCAGAAACTTGTCTGAAGTCATACACCTGCTGGCAGAATCCTTGCCTGAGTCACACAAGGGCTGGTAGCAACCTTGTCGAGTGCACACAGATGCTGGTATAGCAACCTTGCCTGAGTCACATCAGCTGCTGGCAAGCAACCTTGTCTGAGACACACCTCGTGCTTGGCAAGACAACCTTGTTGAGACACCACAACGTGCTGTCGGTAGCAACCTTGTCTGAGTACACAAGCTGAGCAGCAGCAACCTTGTCTGAGACAACAGGCTGATTGGCAGCTCAAGCAACATGTCTGAGGACACCCCCCCCCCCCCCCCCCCCCCCCCCCCTCGCTCGATGGCAGAAAACCTTGTCTGAGACAACAACAAGCTGCTTCAGGTAGCAACCTGGTCTGCAGTCACACAGTTGCTGCAGCACCCTTGTGATGTCACACAGCTGCTGGCAGCAACCTTGTCTGAGGACACACCAGCTGATGGCTAGCAACCTTGTCTGAGTCAACACAGTTGTTGGCAGCAGCTGCGCTTGTAGCACCTTGCCTGAGACACACAGTCGCTGGTAGCAACATTGCCTAGAGACCCCCAGCTGCTGGTTTAGGCAAACCTTGCCTGAGGACACCCACAGCTGTTGGCAAGCAACTTGCCTAGACACACAGCTGCTGGTAGCAACCTTGCTGAGACACACAGCTGCTGGTATAGCAACCTCTGTCTGAGAACACAGCTGCTGGTAGCACCTTGTCTTCTCTTTTAGTCACACAGCTCTAGCAGCACCTTGCCTGAGACACACAGCTCTGGCCAGCAACCTTGCCTGAGGACACAAGCAGCTGCTCGGTAAGCAACCTTTGTATCGAGGAACACAGTGCTGTAGAACCTTTGTCACTGTCAACATCTGCTAGGGTGTAGCAACCTTGTTGAGTTACACAGCTTGCTGTCAAATTCAAACTCGCAACCTTCTCGTGGTTTTTGGCCCGTATTAGGGGAGTTTTCTCCCTGAGGACGATGGCGAGCTTCTAGGTCGTCGTCGGGGAACTTCCCCTTTCCCTTGACTACCTTCCCCGACGGCGCGACATGACATCACGGACGGATGATGACATTAGACGAGACGAAACACACACGACGGGGGGAACCCCTGGCTTCCCATATACGCTTGTGGCGGTTCTGACCAGCATACGGCCTGTACACCCCTTGTCCCCCCGCGTCATCCTTAAGTACCGCTCCCTTCGTCCTCGATTAGCAAGTTGCATAAATATGATGACGTAAGAAATATCCTATTCAAATCAATGCTGGTTCTAGCAACTTGTCTGAGTCACCACAGTTGTTGGCAGCAACCTTGCCAGAGTATTGACGTTATTGTTCGTAAGCGTTGTGAATGTAGTTGCACTGTGATATTGTAGAATCTCGTTTGTTCAGGCTTTAGGCCTTATCGTGCAGAATAACTTAACTTTCTGACATCTATTTAAAGTTGGAAACACTATACGCCATTAGCCTTATGTGGTCCACTATGTAGGTGTTTTCTATGTTCAACTCTCTTAAAACTTTTAATAGTTGCGCTTGGGCCGCCTCCTGCTGTACCGGCGACTCATATTCGCAATTCTTCATGACAATAACACACGAGCTTCCGTCATCTCATTAGCGCGTGCTGGGGCCCTGTCACTTCATTAACTCGCGCGCACGGACACGAGGATAGGCGACCGATCCTCTCTCACGATAAGTCGTGGGTCGAACCCACGTGCGCCGGCACTGAACGTCTTCTATGCGGGTCATTGTGCGGCTGAACCGGGTGTGAAACGATAGCAACAATCTTATCGGTGATTGTAGTTGCGTTCAAACGGTTTCGCTGTAGAAAAGCCACGTTGTGATTTTTTTATATGAACTCTGAGAAGAATTTTTAAATTTTTTGCACACCATGTCATGTCAAACTCATGTAACCGATTTACTAAAATTCTAAACTAGAGAAACGCAAAAAACTTGGTTGGTTGCAAGAAGCGACTGCATTGTACTTGATTTTCCATGTCCAAATAAAGTTAACCGATAGGGCACTCAAGACTCCTCAATGTAACAATTAACACCAAGTACGAGGTAGGTTTGCAAGTTCTCATCGAATCTCTAAGCGGACTTTTGGAGAACCTAGCTCTTGGAGATTCAGTAGACCTTGGTAACAGTGGTTACTTTGTTAATCATAACGATTCCCCCTCCGTGATACGCGCAGTCGAGGACATACAGCTCGTCAGCCATGCACGCGTAGAACTAAGGGTATGGAGGGTGATGGCGCAGCGAGGAAGCAAAATCAACAGTTTTAACGTAGCCTCCGTGACTCGTGACACATGGGGTCATTGTAAAAAAGTGCGACGCGAGTGTGTGTAGGTTAGCTTTACCTGCGCCAACTGTACGTGGTGCCTAGCTTAATATATGGACACCTTGTGGTGCATGAGTGGCCAACTGTCGCCCCGCCCATCGGTAGAAGTTAAACGCAATAAGCTGGTAATTATATTTAGTATTAGAACTACCATCAAACCATTTCACATCTCTGTGTAGGGCCATCACTGCCAGCAAACTTTTTGCCTTGGAGATTTCCCTACCGATACAACCGTAAGTATAATTGGTATATATTATTTCTATAGTGTAACATAAGACAAGCAGATCATCAAAATCAAAACAGACACAACGAGCGCAACGTTTTAGTTGCAGCAGTTTTAATGTCACTTGGAAAATCAAATAAAACTCTGTGGACAACTTCCGCGAAATTCATTATACGCATCGTTTATAAACCATGACTATAACATCAGTATGGAAAATTTGTCATTTAATTCAAGATCGGAGAGACTAAAAATAAATTGATATTGATTGATCTGTTACTATTCATAGTGCTAGAGGCAATGGTGTAATACATTGTAAGGGAATTATGGGGAATCAAACAGTTTTGTATAAAATGTACTAAAATTGAATGGCATGACGAATAATGAAGATTTAAGTTGACATGGTTGACGTTTCAGTGCAGGAAGATGCCGGCCCCGAGGCGCCCAGCCGCACCCCTCGCGGGGCCCCGGGATGGTCCCAGATCTGGGGGTCTTAAACCTCTCTCACCTGGGGCAAGTCAGCCGGAGTCTCGCAATCCTAGGGGTCAGCCGGTAATCTTCCACGAGGGCTCGAGGGTGTGGGGACGACAAGTTGAGTACAACCCTCCTTACGGCATTCAGGTTTGGGAAGGGTACGCACATTCCTTGGTCTCCACATCCTGTATCTGCAGTGGTATCCAAGTGCTTTGGGTTGCGTGCTGGGTTGTGAAGGATGTGACTGATCCTTGATTCCTGGGTGACCTCTCCAACAATTTGCTTTCTCTTTCCTGTCCTCCCACAGCTTCGATCTTATCTCCTGTCACGCATTCATCTCGATCTTCAACGTCCTTCTCCAATCATTCTACCCAAGTTCTATTGTCTTTCTTACTTTTCCACTCATGTGTCGCTTTGGGAAGTCTTGATCATATCCATTCCAATATACCTCCCATTTCAACTTTAGAGTGCGTTTCCGAAGCAATCTTTCTGATGGTTGGCGGAGTCTACGGGTAAATCGCAAAACCGAACAACGATCGTATTGGGACCTGCTGGTTGGTGACGATTCACCCACCAATGCATCGTAAGATTGTTCAGAAAGAACATTACCAAAAGCGGACATAGGTGTAAACACTTTTGTCCTCTTGTGCAGAAGTAAAAACCACAAAACTGATCAGCTTCTCACCTTACTTGCATTAACATTTCCAACCTCTAAGCAATCAATCAATCACGCACGCACCCTGTGGCTTAACACCTACGTCACCAAGACAATTGCAAACCGATCGAGATCTATTGGCAAGCAACTTGTTCAGAAATGAGGACCTGTGTGCAGATCGTTCAATGACTCTGAAACGTCTTCCAAACAATGTGGACGGGCGACACAGAGGAGACGTCGCTCACACTGCGAACCCACAACACGGGGCTATCCTAGAGAGCTGGGCAAGGATCTGCACTCTATCTCCCCTCACGGGCTACTAGAGAGCTGTCGATCACGAGTAAACAACGCCTGGCTCACAGACGTGGCGCTCCACCAAGTTTTCAAGGTATGACTACTCAAACCCTATATCGGGGCGAACAGTGAGGGTTCCGGGGGAGTAACTCTCATCTCTCACTTCTGCAACATTTTATTAATTTTGATCCTGTCACTTCTCTATTGGTCTACCAGGTCTTCTTATGTTCATGTCTCCACATTCAAATTCAGGTAAACTTTTCTTGTCCATTGGTCTCATAATGTCAATACAATCTTATTCTTTCTCTTCCTCTTTTAAACAAAAAGTTTGTCAACTCTGACTTTCTTCCTATTTTCTTCACTCCTGATTTTGTCAAGCACCCACTAAGCTGTGAATCAACTTCCAAGTGTTGTTCTGTTATTGCCATTTCTGAAAACTAGCTTTGTCTTGACCGTCCGTGATCTGATACCGTTACGGAAATCGATCTTGAACACTGACAAATTGTAACAATTAATAATAATGATGATGATATAGATCAATGGAAACTACGTTCATTATTTTATAAGCGTATTGCACCTGTTTAATCAATTGACTTTTGGCTACTCCTTATCATTAGAATTTAGAATCGATTCAATTGGCGCCCAACGTGGGGCTTAAAGTGATCAAGTTACAACTATTTATGAAATGAAGACTGCTCACTTGTCACATGATGTCGTTACAGTTTCCCCCCGGCTCGGCAAGTCCGGCCCTCGTGTTCGGCGTGAGGTTCAGTCCCGGCAGCCGGCGAGGTCACCTCTGCAAACCTCCGCCGTCGCCGTCGCGACGGACCGGCCGAGATCTTTATCGCTGACGGCTACTGCAACTCCAGGGTACTCAAGTTCGACGCCAAACGGAATGCTGAGGGTATTCCCCACAACTCTCCAGGTGAGCGACTACATACTGCAAGACAAAAAGGCGAAGTTCAGGGTAAGTGTAGCTTAAAGTTAGGTTTTTGCTTAGTGAGGATCGACCTAATATATATTGTGAAAGTATCAGTCGAGAAACCTTTATATTTGAGGGGAAGACTATATTATGAAGGGTTCGAGTCGTAGCAGCAATTGTTCCTTAGGATTAATGTAATTGCAAGCTAGACTTGTAGTTTTGTATTAGCCATCTCTTAAACTAACACAGTCTCAGAGGAGGTCAAATTGGACAAAGGCAGCAGTTGCATGACCGTCTATTGGGCTTTTTTGACTAGATACTATTCTTTTCTTATCGACCCTTTCCTAAGCTTTAATTTTATTGTTGTATTAGGTGGAGGTGAGGCTCGTTCTAATCTAGGTTGTATCATCACAGATCTGTTTCTTCATCATTGGTCTATCAACAATATGCATGATGACAAATACACAGCTTTTCCTTAGCACATAATACTTGACATCTATTGCGAGATTAAAAGTAGAAACAAATAATTGTGCACATATTAGTGAGTGTCTCTTCTTGTGTCACAGAATTCCTGTCTCTCCAAGTACCGCACAGTCTCGCGTTAGTCGAGAGTCTGGACCCTGCTTTGATAGTGACAGTCAGTGCAAGGGCATAAAATTTCATGCCACAGAGGAACACAGAAAAAATCAAGATATTGGTTTTCTAATAAAAAACAAAAAAACAAACAGTATTTCATTATTTCTCGATTTCATTAGGTGTGTTTGTTTGGTTTACCTAGTGTAGTGTAGACTTGTATAGTAGGTGTAGGCCTTCAAATCAAATTACACTACACTTTACACAAGATAACCAAACGTTTTTTGAAGCTACACTCATTCGCCTACATTGAACTGTCAAACTTCTCAAACATAATAAAACAACAAAACAGTACTGTTGAAGGCACTAAATGTAAGGTTTACTCTCAGACCATATCAGACGATGATAACTTATTTGGAACATAAACTTCATTAGTGCTTATCCTTTTTGAGATTAGAGTACCGTACCCTCTATGCATTTGCCCTCATCACAAAATATAGTCCCACATATATAAAATACTCCAAATCGGTTTTTAATGCGTAATATAGTATTAATTGATTTAACGAGTTTTATTGATTGCCTTTGCAAGAATGTGTCATTCATCATGTTTTAATCTGATTCTCTTCAAAATTTTAGCCTAAATTTCTACACCTACACTCTACCTACACGACCTCCTAGAGCTCGTATAGAAATGCTACACTTTACACTACACTTAAACGCTTTTTAGACTTTGTGAGCCTACACTATAGTGTAAAGTGTAAGTTCGTACAAACCTAAAGCAAACCAAACAAACCTGTTGGTAGTAAAACACCTCCGCGGGACTTTGATTATATGGAAATGAATCTACAAATTGAAAATTGTATCCGTGCCAGCTATCGAACACGGGACTCTTGATTGCCGGACGACCACTTTAACCCGTATCTAGGTACCGAGACTGTTAAAGGACCACCCTCATCTTTACACAAGTGGCGTTCAGATGGAAGATAATTACATTTTAAACCATCTTATGAAAACACACAAACATGAAAATCAAATAATCCTATGGAAAACAAGCTTTTCGTGTCAGAATTTAAATCCGCCGGCGCCATGAGCCATATATGACGTCATTCAGGTTTCCTGCGCGCGGCTATCGCGCACTGGACAACTAAACCACCCTAAGGCTCAACTACCTGGGCAGAATCTGGAATGTTATTTATATTTTGGATTTTGTGTACCTCAAACACCTGCAATACTAAAGATATATCACATTTCCGGGACAAACCAAAATTTTCTCGTTTTTATAGGTGGTTTTTAAAGATGTGTATTTTCAATCTTCTATAAAAATGATACCATTTATACCATTGGCCTTGGGAAAAAATTATGATTTTTTTTATTAGCCATTTAAATTACCATTTAAATTACAAAGTTGATGTACACAATTGAGGCCGCAGCGACTGAGTTAAGTCGTAAGATTTGGAGAGATGTGTTTCTAAATGCTGTCGACACGAACTAAGCAAATATACTGCACCTGTATAAATGGCACGGACGCATTGTCTCACTTCTAGCGTACCTGCTGGTGGAACGAAATCTGCAAGGAAGAGTTCCAGACCTTGTTCCGGTGCAAGTGTCCCATGTGGTCCTACTGTCGCAGTCCGGGGAGGTACTACAACGCGTTCTGCACGATGACTGGTACTGGCTACATCTGGACCCAGCCTGATCGGAACTGGGGCGCATAGCAGAAGAGGGGCGCGAGGGCGCCCCGCGAACAATCGACACCAGCACCACCATCACCGACGACGACAACAACGACGAACCAGGCGCAGACGACACAAAACTCAGAGCAAACGTCATAATTTCATTTCTTTAGTTGGAGTTTTTTATTTGTTGGTGTTTCACTTGAGTTTTGGTGACGTAGACAAAAATACTACACCGTAGAGACCCATAACTCACTGCTATCGAGACGTCCAAAAAGTTGTTCCCTATTACGTATTTTAGCCAGTATGTAGATGGCAGTGGTTAGAATCCAACCGTTCCCCCGAGTCTGCAACTCTGCAAAGAGAAAAGTCCATCTCACAAACATAAGCTAGTTGGGGGTATGTTACTCCCCAAAACTAGAGGCTGACTGAAAACTTCCTTCCTTGCTCTCAGTTCATTATATTCAATAATCAAATAAATAAATCACTGTTGTTTATTTGGATTAAGGGCGCGTCAACCGTTAGGTCATAATGGCCACTCCAGCAGCCAGCCTAGGGGATATGGGGAGGAGGTTGCCCATGCTGGTCAGAACCTAGGAGGTCAGAACCAGCCACGGGTGAGGGGAGGAAAGGGGAGATTCTCACGTCGGGGTCGTCCTTGTCTTTGTCATCGTTCGTTGTGTCATTGTCATCGTCGTCGGGCAGGTCGTCAAGTTAAGGGGAGGTGTTCCCGACGACGATTGCCAGAGCTCGCCTGTAGTTTCTGGGAATAAAATTCTACCCTTCTTACTAGGTGACGTTTGCGAGGTGGACTTTCTTACTTGATTCGTCTTTTGCGATTAGCAGAGCCATGCTCTGGGTCTCAATTCTACCCCGGGCCCAGACGGGGTTGAAAGAAATACTCTGTAACACGGCTACTGCTAAGATATAAAGCCTGTTCGTCACCTGTTATTGTATAGGTACGAGTATGTGTACACTGAGTTGAGGGTATCTACGATGTATGTATGAACTAAAGGTCAAATACCGAGGTCGAGGTTTCCCGTCTCACAATATTAAATATTATACGAGAAGCAATATTAATTGAATATTGAGAGGTTTTAAATATTTTCAAAAAAGAAAATATAATTCAATATTGCTGTTTACTAAGATTTATTTCTGAGATTTAATCAAATATATATGGTTCTACACCTCGTGTTCCATTGATAAAACTGTGAAACACCATATTTAGCTGGGATCTTCAGACGGTGGTGTAGATAGGGCCTAAGCTACGCTCACCAGCCATAACCTAACACATGTTTGTTCATTTTGGTACTGCAACCATTGAACATTTTTTTGTGTCGCTATAAAATTCAGGAAAAGTGTAACTACATATATTATGAGAAAATTTGGAATTTCCCTTTAAAGGTTTTTGAAAAACAAACGAATGAAAATGTAAAATTATAAAAATCTTCTTTCAGATCAAATTTTGAAAACATTTTGCTATACTTATAACATCCGAACATATATAAAAAATCGTATTAATCGGTTAATTAATTATAATTTTATCATTTAACAGAGAAAAAAACAAAATATTGTTTTTTACGACCCGGGAAACATTTTCAAACTATATGTAAATAACATTGCGGCGATCTTTATGCCTCGTGATCTTATAGGATTTTGTTCAGAAAAAATATTGGCCATTATTGACGTAGCCTACTCTTATATTATCTTGTCTGTATGTACTAAACATTATTAGTTTATGTAGTTTGGTCAAGTGATTCAGGCAAATATGCTGAGTATTAAGAAGTGATGCAATTTCGGGATGCGTATTTTTGCGTGTTTGAGGAGTAGATATTTGTACACTGTTTTAATGCATATATTTTTAAATGGAAATTTGAGATTGGTGCTATGCTCTAGTAGTATCCATGTGGAACAAAACATACGTAGGTTAAAGTCAGCACTCTGCGAATTTTCACTAATTTCAGGATAAAGAAGCTTAAAATATTAGTGTAAAATCAAAGTTATAAGATATAATTTTTTAAATACTCATTTTAATTTATTACTATAATATAGAATAAGTGGTAAAAAACAAATTTCCTAAGAAAACTATACCATGGGTGTCGCCCAATAGATGGTAGAATAGACCCAATCATCATGTAATTCAACCCATTTACCAATTGTGTCATTACACAGTCATATCGTAACCCAACCCAAAACATACTAAAAGCTTGTAAACAAACTATATAAATGATAAAATATTTAAATAGCAACATTGACTTAAAATATGGACATCTCATATCCCGTAGCTAGAAGGAGAAGGGTAATAAAGTAGGAAAATAAATATTCATATTTAAAATACACATTATTAATAGTAATAATGCGTGTGAGAATTCCATAAAATACAAATTACTATTTTGTAGGCAACTGGTTACAAGATTGACAAATATAATGAATACGGATGATATTCTTCTGGCGATGCCAAAGTGTGACACATAAATACTGTGATGTGTGTAATTATTAGAAAGCTTGATTGTAAATGTAGTAATATTGTGAATAAAGTTCAGGATATCACTCTTCCTATAGTAATGTTTTTATTTAAAAGTTATATAATATGTATTAACTAATCATTGTTACATTGAAGCGAACAAGGAGGTGGATGAGTAGGCCTACCTACATGGTTACGAATACTATAGGCAAGATAAATGTAAAGCAAAATCGTGTTTTGGTAGCAGTTAATCTAATATCAGCATTAGTACTATAACTTCCATGCAAACATAAGTGCTGAACGTATCATTAAGAGAAGGTGGGACCGATTAGATCTTCAGGGCGTTCCTATTCCTGCAGACACAAATATTTACACAACATTCAGCATCACAATAGCAGATTTTCAGTTCTTTTTCAAAATCAATCAGACAATGCAGACTTATTTCGGCGTGATTGAACTTTATGACAGATTCTAAATACTTAAAACTTCAAACTTATTTTGTATTTATTTTCATGGCAATTAAAATAGAAAAGTGCTATGATGGAGCCTTCATTTAATTCAAAATTGTCCGAGAAAATAATTGTAATATTGTATAATGAGCTTGCATGCCTCCTCGAAAGTATGTTAATATTTTAGAAAAGTGATTGATTCTTCTTTTTCTCCTCTAGCATGTGGGATGTGGCGGTTAGGTGACCTGCGTACGTGTCCTGTATTCATTCCTCAGAGCTGCATGCCGTTGAGTGCAGACGCACCGAAAATTTTCATAGAGTTGGTCGCCTAATAATTGTTTCGAGGAACATGAAATAATTGAATTGAAAAACTGTCCCGAGGAGTATTAACTGCACTGAGTGCATGGTTTTCGTGGCGTGAGAGCGAAATGCAGCTAGTGTTTCAAAGGGAAGAATGTTTGGCGCCTAAAGCTGGTTTTCTTCAACACTCGCCATGTCAGTCTAGATATGGTCTAGATGCACTTGACGAAGGCAGTAGAGGGACGACCGTAACCAAGTAGTGGCTGACGAAGATACATTCTCAATAGAGGTACGTAAAATAGCGTTTTGTGAATAGATGCTAAACCTATGGTTTTCCAGTCATATTTTATTTATTTTACATAGTAGTATCTATAATTTGTTCACTTATTTTTATTCAGTAGATATTAATTCAAACTTAATGACATAATTTCGAAATAAAAATATGAAAAAACTTCAAACACAAGTATTTGAACGTAGCCAAAAATAGATGCTACACAACGCTATAAAATGACACTTGAAAATGCTCTATACACGAAACTCTAATTCTCAATCAAGTAAGTAGCCTACACTAAACACATTGTACAGGGATCTATTTACTTAGTGGTCGCTGTAGATAGACAGTGAGCCTTGGGAGTGACAATAGAACTGCCACCTTGTATTTTTATTATACCAAAATAAATAGTAATTACTTACCTTTGCCAATGTTTCGTTAATGTAACATGTTATGATACAAATTCGAGGTTACAGCTCTCTAATTGTTACATGTTGTCACTCTCACTGTCGATCTGCAGTGACAACTTTAGTAGATATAACCCTGGGACTTGTTTGGTAAACACCTCTCTCTAATCATGCAGAGTCGGATTTAAGTCATTGAGTAATTTTCAAAATTACAAATGAAGTTAGTAACTAAGCAGTAAATATAACTTCTTTTAAACTGTGACATGGATTATATACAAAATTCATTCTGTGATTCTGTCTGTCTGTACGTCGAAAATCAGCCGAACCGCTGAACAGATTGCGCTGAAATTTTAAACAGACATCCGGCACGAGTTTACTGAGAACTGTTAACAAAATCAGCTAGATCCATTACGATTTAATCCCTGATTTTTTAAAATATCGATACCATTTGTTTAGTAGCAGCTAGCGGGACGAACTCTACGTGTCTGCCATGGCATAGTGGTAAGCATAGAGCCTACCGCACGGAGGGTTGGGTTTCGATTCCCGTTAGTTTTGAACTTTTTTATATTTTTACACCTACATATTATTTTTGAGGGATGTGAAATGTGAAATAAAAATTAGGTGATTTTGTTTTATCTTGGAAATTTGTAAATGTTTCACTCTAATACGTTTTGAACACGATTCGCAAATGGAATGTTCAATTTAAACTAGGAAAACGCCAAAGTCGATGTTAAACGAGTGTGTGAGCCAAGTGTTACCTTGAAAAAGAAAAAAAAACTTAAGAGTACCTAAGGCTGGATCTAGCCCAGTATGGGGAATGATACCGGGTACTATACACATGTTTCACTCACTCGTTTAACAACGACTTTGGCGTTTCCCTAGTATACAAAATTCTAATGTGTTGTATACATATAAAGGTAATAATCACTAAGGCTTCGCGAACACGATACTCAAGTGCTTGGTCTATTGAAAACTTATAAGCCACTATACAGTAATTTAAGTGTGATAAATTGTTGACCACCAGAAATAGTTTTGGCGAAAAGAGGACCGCAGTGGTTAGTCCGTGGAATGGAGCGTTTACAAGATCGCGCCTGAAGACAATACATGACCTGAAAGAGTGGATCAAGTTTGAACCTACGATTAGTGTCGTCACTAATCGCAGGTTTAAAACTCTCCGCGACATTTTTGGAACAACCCATATTGCGTATCTACCAAACAAAAACTTGCAGTTAGTTGCTTAGGGTAAAAGGTGCACGTACTGTAGTATGGTCTACAAGTTTGGCTAACATGATCGGCATTTCTTGATAATAACAGTGTTCTTAGTTTTTGTGAAATGTTGTTAAAACTTTCCCAAGCAAGAATTTCCGTATAATGTTTGATTTCAGAAGTATAACATTGCATCCTAGTGCGATATTTAGAAAGAATGTTTGCAAAATTGCACTATCAAAATTTAAGGTTATTTGAAGTTTGCCATCAAAATCGCAGTTGTAACATTTCTTTGACTGCATTAAAAACGTGGCAAGAAATATAAGAGATTTTAAAGGTTCCCTGAAAATTTCATCGAGATCGGATTGGCCGTTTGTGTGGAAGAGAGCTATCATAAAACGGCGGTGTCAGCTCTCGACTCGACGCCCTCGCAGGGGCTTACGTGCAACGTCTTCACGCAGGCTGAAGGAATGAGCTCGTTTCGCGTCCACGAGCCTTCAGTTCAGGCCTCTACCCCGCTTCAAGTACTCTTATCCGCTCTATTTGCCTTTCTCGTCGACTAAATGTATACAAGTCAAGTTCTTTTGATGTATTTTGTTGTAATGTGTACCTGAACTTGAAACTCTGTAATCACTGTGTCACAGAGGGCCACAAGTGCCCTGCATTAGCCAGCTATCCTGCCCTTTGGGCAGGTAAAATAAAATATCATAAAACGAAACGAACATTAATATATTTTCTCGACTAGTTTATAATCAAATTGATGTTTCTCCACATTCATTCATCCAATCATCTTGAGCTCATAATAAAATATGCAGAAATTAAATTCACACTTATAAACACGAACTTTACAATAATCAGTGGTACCAATAACGAATGCAGAACTGGTAACCTGAGCCCCAGGCCCTAAGCCCCAACCAAGACATGGCGTGCTCTCGACTGCCTCAAATAGTGGCCAACTTCTTTGCAGATTAGCCCAGCCCCGGGAACTATCGACAGGTGTCGTACATTTACGTAAATCTCTCGACCCAAATGTTGTTCACCATCCTAGCGATGTGAGTTATAATGGTTGACGCCTCTCTCTTCTCTCATGCTTGTAAGATTGTCCATACACGATGGTGTAGCATGGTATGGTACTCTACTAGCAACATCGTGCAAGTGCTTGAGATATTCTAGTCACGAGTTTTAGAAACATCTGATCTTACGACTTTATTACCCCCCTCAGTTTAGAATAGGCCCAAGTTTGAGATTACTAAACGAGGGAGCGCAGCGATCCTCTGTGATTCTGTGTACGCCGAAAATCAGCCGAATCGCTGAACCGATTAGGATTACGCTGAAATTTTAAAAGACATCCGGTACGAGTTTACTGAGAACAATTAACAAAATCAACAACATCAGTTTCGATCCTACAAGAAATAATAAATAGCAGCAACATCCGTTGCGATTTAAACCTACAAGAAATAATAAATAATAAATAGGCTGAAAATGTGTTAAATCTAGGTGCCCGTTAGGGCGCCGCAGCCAAGCCGCGGTGCGCTACACACTCAAGCACCTTATACACCAAGCAGAGTTGGGGTGATTTCGAGGTGTTACCCAGCCGTCATGTAACGTGATGTGAACTTGAAAACTATCACAATCGAGGGGATTTAGGTGCCTGACAACACATGCCAAATTTTATTGGGGTACGATTATTCCTTCTTGGTGAAAAAAATGGCTTGAAACATGCTCAAAATCACTTTAAGGATGTTAGCTACTGCCTACTACTGCCTACTACTGCCTACTACTGCTAACATCTAATACGTCGGCCCGCGATTCTGACCAGACGGGTGGGACTACAATGTTCATATTTTACATGGACATTAAGGTTATAGAAATATAGTCTCTTTTGAAAAAAAAAGTTGAAAAAGTTTGTTGGAAGGCTTCCAAATAAAGGTTTTAAAATAAGCCTTAAACACTTGGCATACAATCAACAAGTAACCATAGTTACTTGACACTTGTTGACGGTATAAGCAGAGTTAGGCGGGAAAGTGCGATACGTAAACAAATAGCGGACATTTAAAATTTTTCTTCTTTGTGTGGAACGAGAAAAGGTGTCATTATACTCTCATAAAACAAATCAGAAACCGTCCCTGGCCTAGGCCCAGATGTGGAAAATTATTTATAATGCAAAAGTGTAGGTCTAAAGTTCCATTTGGCTATAGGACTAGATAAAATTATTACTTACATTACATGTTTGACAAGCCTAGCCAACCCTAGGCCAGCACAACATAGTTCTGATATGAACTTGCTCAACTGTTTGTTTACATAATTGCAACAATCAAATCATTTCATACAACTTGTCTTTCGATTGGCCCGCGTTTATGAAGGCACTGCCATCTAGAATAAATATAGAACTTTTTCGAGCTCTTTGCTATACGCAAATCGTTTTAAAGTGTTTGGATTTCGTGATACTCTTTCAACCATAGACATCCTATATATAATTGGCTAGACCAGCAGCCGGTGGTCCACTTCCGGTACAATTAGAAGCCATCTTAAAATGACAGTTTACATGTTAATCAAATGGGAGCGATTTGTGGTCAAATAGTTCTCAAGATTGCCGCCAGGTTGACAGGTAAGCATACTAGCCTTTAACACCAAATGATTACTAAATTCCCTTATGCAATCACTTCGTATTGTTTCTTTTGTTTAATACCATGCTGCACAAGCTAAAACCATATCAAACAATCCAGTAAAATACTTTATTGCATTAAAAAAGCATAAATTAAAACACCAAATCGCCATCTTGAAATGGGTCGGTTGAGTCTTCAATTTGCCACGCTCGCGCCTGTGCGGAGGTATAGGAGACTGCTAATCTAGCCTACTATAGGGGTTTAATTAATATCAATGCTTTCAACTCACAACCCATGACGTTTTCCACGATACCGTTCAAGAATACCAATTCCTTCGAAAACGAAAACGACTTCGTTTTCAAATTGCGTTTTCAACTCATCTCCCACGAACTCAAGAATTGGGGTCCAGTCCTTATACCGTCGTTATACCATGGTTATACCACCTATACCCAGGATGTACATGAATCCGGGTCTAGATATTTTACATCCTATATTGTTACTGCTAATACCATAGAATTAAAATCAACTTTGATAAAAATATTATATTTTAGCAAATAATTTTGTAATGGAACTTGAAAAAGTAATGAGATCACACACATAACAAAAACTTGTAGAAATACAGCCAAACCTTACACACTCAAAAGGAATGAGATCTAAAAAAGGGCCAAGCTTATCTACCCTTCCACATAAACGTACAGTGTCCCATAACAGCATCCTCGAAAAGCTTGGCAAAATAGAATTTGCATGTTATTACGTTTAAATTAATTAGAAAAAAAGAACTTGGATAAACTATTACGTTAAATTAATAATCGCAAATTCTATTTTGCCAAGCTTTTCGAGGATGCTGTTATGGGACACTGTACGTTTATGTGGAAGGGTAGATAAGCTTGGCCCTTTTTTAGATCTCATTCCTTTTGAGTGTGTAAGGTTTGGCTGTATTTCTACAAGTTTTTGTTATGTGTGTTTAATTTAACAACAATAATGGGTTTGTTCTTGAAGAAATCATTTTTATCAAATCACGTTTTGAATGTCTGGCGGTGAATGCATTGCAGCGACCAAGGTGTGCCGAATCTTGAGATAACCTTGCAATATTTACTCGTATTTCGTACCGGCTATGTTTTCCATAGTATTGTAATCATTTCAAACGTTCTATAACTTTTTATACAATCCAGAAATTTTAAAAAATCTATCCCGACCGGGGATTTGAACCCATGTCTTCCACATTTCGGGTATAAAGGGCGCCTTAGCTTAGGAAAACACCAAAGTCGTTGTTAGACGAGTGAGCGAGTCATGTGTTGAGTACCCGGAACATTTGCACTTCATACACTCATGTGAGTCGTCATTCATCGGCGATGTCATGCTTTGCAACACGCAAAACAAAACGGATATTGTGTATTTTAGATATTACTTACTACATCTTTATTAGATCTTGTCATTACTCGCTATAAAACAAGACCAGACTCCACCAATCAAGATGAGCGAGCAACCATTAACTTTTACCACCATTCTTTGAAAAAACTTTTAAGTTTCAATTTTATTACTTTATTATTTAATTGGATGTAAGTGATGACTAATGGCGGCATTATGATTCTGATCGGGTTGTTAGTTCTTATGAAGATGTTCTGGCTTGTGTCCATACATTCACCTCGGATCGCGAGGGCAGACCGAGCGTGGAATGCGACGCTATAACCATGGTTGTCGCCACTTTACTTACTGGCGCAGACAAGTTTATGACCCATAGAACGCGTCCATAAAATATCGAGCACGGCGCGACTTTAGAGTGATGGTCCGCACGTTAGGACACACACTCAGTGTTGAATTCAGGCATGCTCAAGGGGGGGCTTTTTGTTGTTACTACCGCCCCCCCTTAAATAATTTCACGATAAGAAATTAAATTGTGCATTACTCGGTGGAAATAACAAAAACTATTCCAGGAGATAACTTGAAAATTATTTGCAAACAACACTGAGTTTTTCATGCTCAATTCATCTTCTTCTTCATCATTGTCAAGCACAACCACTGAGGTGAATAAAGGTCTCAAAGACAATGAGGTGTAGCTGGTGTTTTAAGTGAAAAATGTAATTCATTTGGATTTGGCTGTTTGGATAAATTCTGTCCACAAACATTTCTCTTAGACAAGTCCAATTCTATTAATTCCCCAACTGATGTACACCCGGCGTCAGAAGTAAATCAAGGGGTATCGTTGTATCTGCAATACTCAGCCCTTGATTTACTTCTGACGCCGGGTTTATGTATGTGTGGCAATGGCATACACAACTCACAACATATACACATACAAGACTGTTCGATATTACATTTAATATTACAATTTTACCTTAAAAATACTATCTAAAACATCACAAAAATATAAATTACTGCAAAAACTAACTGCACTTGCTTGCTATAATCACTTGATCAACAAAGAAAAGGAGGGGGGGGGGTCATAAATACTTTCTATGGTTTAACCCTTTCATCCCTAACAGGACTTTGAGGACTTTGAGTCCCACTGCTCTGAGTACATAGAGCTATCGCACATTCACATAGGCTAATAGTTACGCCTTGTACAATTTTTTAAATCTATTTTTTGTGTAAAAATTTGAAAATGGTTGTATTTTGAAAATTAGTAACTTTGCCATTTTGTACCCGATTTTTTTTAAAATCATATAAATAAGGATGCTTAATCTTGAACTAAAATATTTACAAAAAAAAAATGGAAAATTGTGGTACATATTCAAAATCCAAAAATTTCCATTTTTAACCATTTTGTGATTTTGATTTGTTTTTATAGTGAATTTTGAAAAAACACTAATACGGAAATACATGTCAAGCTCTTGGGTAGAACGATAGAAACAGCAGGACAGAAAGAAAGAGAACTATACATTGGCTATAAAAAACCAGTGATCAGACTCTTAAGCATCATTAAAGATATGCTGTCTCTGTCAGTAGCGTAATGATTTCAGGATGGCCAAAACGAAATGTAACTTTCCTTACATAAATAGTATTTTACCCGAAACTATCGACAATTTTTGCTGGTTATCCTGTAGCTGCCTGTTTAACTTGTAGTTTTGAGAGATATACAATAAGATTTAGAATCAAAGACTTTGCCGCCTGCTCTCACCAAATAAATCAAACCATATATAGGCTAAACATTATATAGTTATTGCGGTAATAACAAGCTACTGAGATAATCTACATGTATCATAAAAGAAACAAACATCAGCCGAGAACTGCGATATGTTTCGTGATACCCACTTAGTTTCCTGACGTCACAAGTGTTATAGGCCTAGTACGAGGTTTATCGCAAACTTGTTCGTCAACATTTTCTGCCACGTTCAGTACAGTGTGAAGAGTTAACACCTACACACACTTAAGGTATTCTCGAGTTTATTGAAATTTTTAGGGAATTTTAAAAATAAATAATAATATGTGATTATAGTATAGGATACACATACTGTTAATAATACAACAAATATTCAGAAAGTCGCAGAATATAGCGAACACATAAGATACTATTGTTGTAATTTGTTCACTTCCATTTCGCAAAACTTCATCGATTTATAGCAAAATTAAATAAATTACAACAATAACAAAAGTAGTATTTAATAATAGTCAATATATAATATTTAAACTAGGAAAACGCTTAAGTCCCGCCGCGTTGTTGGATGAGCGTAATTGGTGCATTGAGCTGCCATGTGTTATGCGGATTTTCTGTTCTGTGAAAAATCATTACTAAGTTGAAGATTTTTTTTAAAATTATTAAAATAAATAAAAAATAAACTTTAATTCTTAATTTTTTTAATTAATCGTAATTTTAAAAAAGAAAAAAATTGTAAAATTTTGATTTTCATAAGAAATAATTATTCGATTGAGCTCAAATTTCACACAAATATATTAATTCATAAAATTAAGGTTCTGTGAAAAAATCATTACAATCGGATAAAGCATGTAGGTGTTATAAGTCGAAGAATTGTTTTAAAATAGAAAACCCCCGTAAAATTGCGATTTTCATGAGAAATAATTTTTCGATTGCGCTTAAATTTTCCACGAATATATAAATTCATAAAATAAAGGTTCTGTGAAAAAATCATTACAATCGGACAAAGCGTGTAGGTATTATAAATCGAAGAAATTTTTAAAAAATCGAAAAAAATCGTAAAATTGCAATTTTTATGAGAATTTTTTTTCGATTGCGCTCAAAAACGTGGCAGTTCTAAGTTCATAGATTTCGAAGGTCTCAATAAAATTTTATCGCAATCGGAGTATCGGTTTAGCCGGAATCGTGCTAACAAACAGACAAAAAATACAAAAAAAAGGAAAAAAAAAAACATTCCGGATTTTTTTTCTCCAGTGTAGTGAAATGGAATCTTCGCTTCGCTCGCTACGCTCGCTACGCTCATCCAATGAATATTGAATACATTTAAATTAGTAATAACAAAATGTTTATATTTTAATAATAGTTTGTCGAATGGAGTTTAAATATTATGAAGTAAGGGATACTTGTACATTTGTTTTCAAACATTTAACTGCCAGATTTAGTTGAACGTTTTAAATCCCAGCCGACGACTTGATTGATTGTGCAGACTACAGAGCAGAGAGACGGCCTTGCTGAAATCAGTACCCGAAGCTGCCGCTAAACGAGCCGATCGCGTCGGAAGTGCTATCGGAATCTGCGCTATTGATCGGCCGAGGTCGGCGCCGGCGCACGGGCGTCGCGACGCCGAGGCCCAGTGGGTCACCAAGATGTCGACGATGGTGCTGATGGCGGGCTGGATGGTGGTGGCTTGGTGCGTCGCCTCCTCCGTGCTAGCGACCGAGGAACAAGGACTCAAAGACGTGTTCTACGCCGAGATACGAGAGCTGCTCCACAGACATGCAGACGACGAGCAGATGCAGGTAACTAGATGCACAGCTGCTAGCAGCAACCTTGAATGAGACACACAGCTGCTGGCAGCAACCTTGCTGAGTCACACAGATGCTGGTAGCAACCTTGTCTGAGACACACCGCTGCTAGCAGCAACCTTGCCTGAGACACACAGCTGCTGGCAGCAACCTTGCCTGAGACACACAGCTGCTGGTAGCAACCTTGTCTGAGACACACAGCTGCTGGTAGCAACCTTGTCTGAGTCACACATCTGCTCGTAGCAACCTTGTCTGAGTTACACAGCTGCTGTTAAATTCCAACTCGCAACCTTCTCGTGGTTTGGCCCGCCGTGATTAGGGGAGTTTTTCTCCCTGAAACTAATGGCGAGCTCTAGGTCGTCGTCGGGGAACTTTCCCCTTTCCTTTGACTACCCCCCCGAGGGCGACGACAATGACAACACGGAGGGATGAGAAAAACGGGACGCCCCAGACGGGGGGGAACCCCCTGCCTTCCCCTACGTTGTGTGGTTCTGCCCCAAAAAAGGCCTGTCCCCCCCTTGTCCCCCCGCTTTCCCCCTTTTAATCCCTCCTTCGTCTCGATTAGCCAAAGTTTGCTAAATATGAGACGTTAAGAAATATCCAAAAAATCAATGCGGTCAGAAACCCTTTTCTGATCACCATTTTTCCCCAAACCCTTGCCCGAGTTTTGACGTATTTTTCGTAAGGTTGTGAATGTATTGCCTGTTGAATTGTAAAAATCTCGTTTTGTTCAGGCTTTACCTTTACGGAAGAAAAACCTTAAACTTCTTAATCTATTAAATTTGGAACACTATACCCCATACGCTTTTTGGGGTTTACTATGTGGGTGTTTTCTATGTTTCAACTCTTTTAAAAATTTTAATATTGCGTGGGCCGCCCCTCCCTGTCCCGGCGACTAAATATGCCCCATTCATACAAAAGAACTCTCCGTCATTCATTAGCGCCGGCTGGGGCCTTTTCCCCATTAAATGCGGCCGGCGAGAATTTGGGGACCACCCTCTCTCCGATAAGTCGGGGTCGAACCCACGGCCGGCACTGAACGTTTTCTATGCGGGCATTGTGCGGCTAAACCGGGGTTTGTAAAACGTAAAACAATTTTACGGGGATTGTATTGCGTTAAAACGGTTTCGCTGTAGAAAACCCACGTTGGATTTTTTTATTAACCAAAAATTTTTTTTAATTTTTTTCACACCCAGTCATGCAAAACATGACCGATTTACTAAAATTCAAACTAGAAAAACCAAAAAAATTTGGTTTGGGTTGAAGAGCGACTGCATTGGACTTGATTCATTCCAAATAAAGTTTAAACATGGGGACCCAAAACTCTCAATGTACTTAACCCAAGTACAGGTGGGTTGATTGAAAGTTCTCCGAACCTAAGGGGATTTTTGGAGAACAGCTCTTGGAGTTTCAGTAGACCTTGGAAACAGGGTTACTTGTTAATCTTACGATTCCCCCCCCGGATACGCGCATCGAGACCTACAGCTCGCTCACCCATGCACGCGTAAAACCCCTGGGTTTGGGGGGGTGATGGCAGCGAGGAAGCAAACACAGTTTACAGCTGTGCTCGTGACACATGTGGGTCATTGAAAAAGGCGAGCGAGTGTGTGTAGGTGAGCTTTACCGGGCCCAACTTACGTGGTTGCCATACTTTAATATATTGGTACACCTTGTGGGCATGGTGGCCACACTGTCGCCCCCAGCCCCATGGGTAGAAGTTAAACGAAAAAAGCTGGTAATTCTTTTTGTATAAAATCCCTCAAACTTTCACATCTCTTGAGGGGCCATCATGCAGCAAACTTTGCCTTGAGTTTTCCCATACCGAAAAACCCAAAGTATAATGGTAATATTTAAATTTCATAGTGTACATAAGAAAAAGCATCCAAAATCAAAAACAGACACAACACCCACTTTTTTAGTGCGTCAGTTTTAATTTCACTTTAACACAAAACTCTGTGGACAATTTTTCCGAAATATTATACCTGCACTTTTTAAAACATGACTATACAAAGTTGGAAATTTTTTATTTTAATTCAAGATCGGAGAGAAAAAATAAATTTATTAGGATTTATCTTGACATTTAGTGCTAGAGGAAGGTGCTATACGTTGTAAGGGAATTATGGGGGAAACAAAAAGTTTTTTTAATAAAAAGTACTAAAAAGATGGCATGACGAAAATAAGATTTAAATTTTTCTGGTTTACGTTCAGTTGCAGGAGAAGGTCCCCGAGCGCCCCCTCCGCCCCCTCGCCCCGGAGGTCCCAGACTGGGGGGTCTAACCTCTCTCACCCGGGGCAAGTCAGCGGAGTCTCGGCATCCTGGGGTCAACGGGATTTCCACCGAGGGTCAGGGGGTTTGGGGGGACAAGTGAGTAAAACCCTCCCCTTTGGCATTCAGTTGGAAGGGTACGAAATTCCCTTTGGGCCCCTTCTATCTGGTGGTTTCCGGGGCTTTGGGTTTTTTCTGGTTTGAAGACGTGACTGATCCATCCTTGGACTCTCCAACAATTTGCTCTTCTCTTTTTCCCGTCCCCCACAGGGTTCGCTCTTTATCCCTGGTTCCGTTCATCTATTTTTAAAAGCTTCCCCAATCAATCTACCCAAATTTTATGTGCTTCTACTTTTCCCCTCATTTGTCGCTTGGGAAGTCTTTTGGTCATATCCCCCCAATAACTCCCACATTTCAACTTAGAGTGGTCACGAAGCAATCTTTCTGTGGTTGGCGGAGCTACGGGAAATCAAAACCAAAAAAACGACGGATTTGGGCCCCCCGGTTTGGGGAGATTCACCCACCAATCATGGGAAGATTTTTTCAGAAGAACATTACCAAAAGGGCTGCTGTAAACACTTTTTTCGCAGAATAAAACCCCAAAATGATCAGCTTTCATACTTGCTTCACATTTCCCAAACCTCAAGCAACAATCAATCGCACGGAAACCCGTGGGGTTACACGTCACCAAGACAATTGCAAACCCGCTCGGAGATCTATTGCAAGCAAATTGTTTTAAAATGAGACCTGGTTGCAGACGTTCAATGACTCGAACGTCTTCCAAAACATCGTGGACGGGCCGATCAAGAGGGCTGTCCTCACACGGGGCCCCAACACCGGGGGTTTTCCCGAGAGCTGGGGGAAGGATCGGTTTTTATCTCCCTCACGGCCTCGCTTCGATCACGAGAAAACCTTGGGTCACAGACGTGGCGCCCAAGTTTTTAAGGTAGATCTCAAACCCTATATGGGCAAACAGGAGGGTTCCGGGGGGGGGTACTCTCATCTCTCATTCTGCAACATTTTATTAATTTTTTTCCGTCCTTCTCTATTGGTCTACCAGGTCTTCTTTTTTCATGTTCCACTTTCAAATTCAGGTAAAAATTTTTTTGCCATTTTTTCATAATGTCAAAACAATCTTTTTCTTTCTCTTTCCCCTTTTAAACAAAAAAATTTTTAAATCTGACTTTCTACCTATTTTTTTTCACTCCTGATTTTTTCAAGACCCACTAAGCTGTGAATCACTTTCCCGTTGTTCTGTTATTGCCATTTTTTGAAAAATAGCTTTTTTTCCCTTTACCCTCCGGATCTATCCGTTACGGAAAACGATCTTGAAACTGACAAAATTTTAACAATTAAAAATAATGATATGATAAGAAATGGAACTACTTCATTTTTTTTAAGGTTTTTCCCTTTTTTTTAATCAATTGACTTTTTTGGGTACCCTTTTCATTAGAATTTAGAATCGATTCAATTGGCGCCCAACGTGGGGCTTAAAGTGATCAAGTTACAAAAATTTTTGAAAAAAAGATGCTACTTTTTCCATATGTCGTTCAGTTTCCCCCGGCTCGGCAAATCCGGCCCCCCGTGTTCGGCGTGAGGTTCAGTCCCGGAGCCGGCGAGGGTTTCCCCCTGCAAACCCTCCCCCCGTTTCCCCTCGCACGACCGGGGAGATCTTTATCGCTGACGGGGTACTGCAAACCCGGGTACTCAAGTTCACCCAAAGGGGGATTCTGAGGGTTTCCCCAACCCCCAGGTGAACTACCAAGGGCAAAAAGCGAATTTTGTGTAATTTTTGCTTTAAATTAGGTTTTTGCTATGGATCGACCAATATATTGGAAAGTATCAGGAGAACCTTATATTTGAGTGGAAAACTATATTATGAAGGGTTCGAGTCGTAGCAGCATATTGTTCCTTATGATTAATGTAAATTTGCAAGCTAGACTTGTCTAGTATTGTCTTAGTCCTTAAACTAAACAAGTCTAGTCTCAGAGGAGGTCAATTTGGACAAAAGGCAGCAGTTGCATGACCGTCTATTGGGCTTTTTTGACTAGATTACTATTCTTTTCTTATCGACCTTTCCTAAGCTTTAATTTTATTGTTGTATATGTGGAGTGAGGCTCGTTCTAATCTAGGTTGTACCGTCAGATCTGTCTTTCATCTATTGGGCTATCAACAATATGCATGATGACAAATACACAGCTTTTCCTTAGCGATAACTATCTTGATCATCTATCGCGAGATTAAAACGTAGAAACAAATAATGTGCCACATATTAGTGAGTGTCTCTTCTCTGTGTCCACAGAATTCCTTTCTCTCCAAGTACCGCACAGTCTCGCGTTAGTCGAGAGTCTGGACCTGCTTTGTATCGCGGATCGCGAGAACATGAGGGTGACGTGTCCCAAGGCCGGGCTAGGTCAGGTGGAGCATCATCGGCGTCGTCCCAGTCCAGCCATCACCATACAGGAGCCGTACCTAGGACGGGTCTTCGCTGTCGCTGCGCTCGGTGAGTACCGCTCAGTCGCGTGGTCGAGAGCCAGACCGTCATGCGCTAGACCTACCGAAAGTGTGAATTTCTATCAACCCGGGCCGTCCTCGGTGGCACATATGATTAGGGTGCTTTTACGAAACAAATGACGTACTACGAGAACGCGGGTCTGAATACCGCATAAAGGTGGATTCATGACATTGCGTTGCATTGCGATGCGATGCGTTGCGATTTTGCGAGATACTGCGTTGTTCTGCATGTAGTTCACAACCTTGCGGAGAAACAACGCAACCACTGCCTGTGTACACTTTGTGTCAGGGCTGTTTTAATATTTTATGTTGTTGTCAGGGTCCACTAGATACCTAACAGCTGCTCAATGACGTACATAAGCTTTGCGTTGCATAGCTTATAATGAGTGCGTTCCGTTACCTGCTGGACGTACTGAACCAGTAGCCAGCTTTACTGTAACCTTTCCGTTAACTGCTGTCAGCAGTGTGCTGAGCGTCCCGTAAATTGCTGGCCCAGCGCCTTCAGTAACTGGAAGTGCTGGAGGTTTCTCGCTCAGTATCGCCAGTAAACCAGCTAGTGTCATGGCGGCGTTGAAATGTCAGTTTGCTTCCAAAGTTAATAAATTGCTTTATTTGTTCAGAAAAAATGAGATATTTGATATTGCACTGGAATAAAAATGACAATAATAATTCGGAATGAGCTAAGAACATTTATTCGCGAGCTTACGCTTCTTTTTTAATTCATAGCTTGCAATTAATGGGTCGATGACTTTAGGCCTAGGCCTAGTCTAGATGACGGCTTTAAATATTCCGCCAAGAGAATAATTTATTTGTTAAATCCATAACCGAGAATAAACGTGAAATATTTTCATTTCTCTTCAAGTTTACCCTAAATAATTAATATCATGTTTTAAATTGACTGAACGATTATTTTTCTGACAGTTGCATTGCTTGTGCTGGATGCTTTTACTGGGAACCATTCCGTTTTCTGGGCCTACTGACCGCGCAGGCTAGCACTGGTGTTTACTTTGCTCCCAGTAGAGCCAGCAGGTAACGGAACGCAGCCATTATGTCATTGCAGCTGCTAGCTTAGCATAACCCTGGTTGTTGTTAATTTAAATCGCAGTCCATTGTTTAAGGCATGTTATCATTATGTAAATGCCCTTCACCTTTATCTGTCACCACTCATTGCTTTGAATAGCAATATTGCAGCATCATGTGTATGCAAGTAGGGCCTATGTTATGCACAAAAAAAGAGACAGTTTTGAAATAACTTAAATTAATAGCTAAAAAACTAAAACTAAACTTCCTGCATTTGGACTCTGTAAACCAAGTTTTATAACGACTATCTACGATCTAAAAACTCAAAAAATGAACGTGAAGTGGCTTATTTTAGTAAATTTCAACATTTTTTTTTTTATGTAACGAATCATACAGGTAAACATATTCGTTTTACCAAGGTGACTCACGTTAATTCCCCCCCCCCTTCCCCCTCGGTTCCTACGCCACTGGGTATGGGATGGGTAGACAAATATCCTGACAAGGTAAGTAACCCTTCGACGTCACATCAACCTTGTATCCCAAGAAGTCCTATACGCTGCCAAAATATTACACAGTTGGTAAGGCTTGTGCAGTGGACACAACTTGGAATTTAATATCAGTACATTCTTATTATTGCATACTAAATGTGTCACTCACTATTGTATAGTGCGTCGCGTATTCCGCGCCGAGACCCGGCACCTCCACCAATGATTGAACTTTAAAGATGTCGCATGCGAATGTAGGTCGCACCACAGTTTTATGCATTCCAATTTTTTAATTCTATGTGCGACCTAGAATCGAGAAATAAATAAATAATTGCTCTCTACTCTCTGTCTACAAGATGCTCAACGTAAGTTTGATATGTTCGATCAGTATATTGTGTTCCACTATTTTACGCACATATCCGTTGTCTTTGACATATTCTGAATATTAACTTATAGGCAGATTCAGTGGCGTACGCAGGAATTTATTTCGGGAGGGGATCGGAAGAACGACTCAATGGGGGTGTGGGGGGGATTCCCCCCATAATAGCGGCACAGACAATTTTTTTTAAAAGGTTTTTTGTGAATTTAATTTTTGTGTAACCCTATAGATGATTTGTAGAATATAATATTTAAGCTGTGATTTCGTGGGTGGGAGGGGGGTGTATCATCTCCCGGACCCCTGGATACGCCACTGGGAGGATTGTTTGAAATTAAACTGTATAAAAGAGTTGGATTTTCATAATTTTTGTTTTATGATGTTAAATTACAATTATATTAATGCTATACTCTAAATTCTAAAAGATTCTGAAAAATTGGATGGAATAAGACCAACAGGATTTTGATCCACCAATCTCTCTCCCCACATAGGATTATATCTCTTATCCACTAATCAGACGGCCGGTAATAACACGTGCAAGCTAAGTTTGTTACACTCTCGTGCACTCGCACACTGCAGACTGCACCTAATCGCATCTCAAACCCAAATAGGGCAGGCTTACACCCACACCCTGCAGGCATTCATTCATGAAGGTCCGGTCTTCCATGCATGCAGCTTTCTCCTCGGATGGTCATTGAAAGACGCTATTGTACTCTTACATGGCCGAGAAGTATACTACATTCGACGTAAGCAAGTGCTTAGTGCTTTACTGTGTTCGGGGCAGGTTAGCAGAGCACAGAACAGTTTCATTAGTTATTGACTAATAGATCAACGAAGCGTTTTTGGAAACTAATAAACATGATTGTTTTAACGCCACATTTTGTTAAAAAATTGTGTATGATCCCACTTTGTAAGAAGGCACATGTACCATTTAAATTACACTTAACCTAAACCACGTAGGCCCTACAACTTGAAAATTCCCAAATGAAAGTAAATATTAAATGTATAACACACTTTTATTTATGTAAGATGCATGTTGTAGGATGTATGGTACACGTACTTAAGTTTAACCCGTTGGACTCTCTTCAGGATCAGATCGGGTAGGGTGATGGATACGTGTCCAAAAACTGTCGGTATAGACCGTATAGTACTAATACCAACAATCAGCATATGAGGTAATACTTGGGAAATCCTTGCATTCAGAACTGCCAGTGGCTGATATCGAACCGAAGACCTCCCGAATCAGAGACGAAACAAAGCTATCTTTGTTCTGTTGGTGTTGGTAGGAGAATTATGTTTTACGAGTGGTATCACTTACAACTATTAATATTATGCGAAGCCTACCACGTTAATATAACTTGTTGTTGTTAGATGAATGATGAAATATATAAACATCATAATTGGATGAGCGTAGCGAGCGTAGCGAGCGAAGCGAAGATTCCATTTCACTACACTGGAGAAAAAAATCCGGAATGTTTTTTTTTTTTTCTTTCTTTTTTTTTGTATTTTTGTGTGTTTGTTAACACGATTCCGGCTAAACCGATACTCCGATTGCGATGAAATTTTATGGAGGCCTTCGAAATCTCTGAACTTAGAACTGCCACGTTTTTGAGCGCAATCGGGAATTTTTTTCTCATAAAAAACGCAATTTTACGATTTTTTTTCGATTTTTTTAAAATTTCTTCGACTTATAACACCTACATGCTTTATCCGATTGTAATGATTTTTTCACAGAACCTTAATTTATGAATTAATATATTCGTGTTAAATTTGAGCGCATCAAATAATTATTTCTTATGAAAATTGCAATTTTACGATTTTTTTCTTTTTTAAAAATTACGATTAATTAAAAAATTAAGTTAATTTTTTATTTAATTTAGTTTCATTAAAAAAATTAAGTTAATTTTTTTATTTAATTTAGTTTCATTAAAAAAATCTTCGACTAAGTAATGAATTTTTCACACACAGAAAATCCGCGTAACACATGGCAGCTCAATGCACCATATACGCTCATCCAACAACGCGGCGGGACTTAAGCGTTTTCCTAGTGTTATATCAACGAACGAACAACGAATTATAATATTTTACACGTTATGCCAATGGAATATATATTTGAAAGGTGCATTCCTAGCCTAATGGTCTTGATATCCGGTATTTACGTCTTGTTCTCAAATGTTTTGTGACGTAAGGTGATTATGTCCGAGCCGGGATTCGAACAACGTGTATTAACCTGATTGTGGCTGCCCAGTGAGGCGTAGGTCCGTCCCCGTAGCATCCCTCTACACACAGGTATGAACCAGAGTGCGCGACGATAACAACAGCGGGGATCTAGACCCTCAGTGATCATCGATCACCGATGACGGTGACTGATGAAGGCTCGTTGTTGCGCCACGCAGGTGTTGTGTGCTACCCCAGCCTCGCACAATATCCAAGTTGCAGCCCCCACCCACCCCCCGCACACGAAATAAAGACACCTTCAGAGGTGTCTGCTATTTCCATTCTACGGGGAGAAACTTTTATGGCAAACGCGCTACTTTTCAACAACAGAAACTTGTTTCTAAAACGGTAATTTTATGGAATATCTTCGAATTCAGAAGTAACCGTTAAAATTGCGTATTCAAATTTCTGTCCACAATTTAAAAATTTACTGCATGAAATATATTAAAAAATAGTTCGGTTGTTGGGAATTTCCGCGTTGCCGACAATGCATATATTTTGCAAAAAGTTCCATGAAACAGCGCGTGAAACAGTATTGTTGTAAAAATGTTGCCATATTAAAAATATTCATGCTTGATAAATGTATCTATTTTCTTAGAATCCGGTACCAGAGGGCCCCTTCACAATTATATTGCTGAAGATTTCATGCCGATCGGTTGATAAACGGTCGAGAAAACAGCTTTTTGCTGGAAGTCAACGCTATTTTCAAAATACTGCCTATTTTCACATGTCCTATATTCTCTTAAATGTGATTCAGTATGGTGGAGCAATTTAAGTTAGATAGTCCATACATAACGCTAACGACTATGCCCCTTATTTCTTTCCGCAGGCGATATGGTGTTTGCAGTGAACGGGGCCACGTCCCGCATGATTCCTGTACGAGGCTTCACCATTGACCCCAAGGCAGAGACCATAGTGGACCACTGGTCACCTGATAAGGTACGAAACATTATATTTATTTTTATATTCATTGATCTCTTACAAGTGTTAGGTATAACTAAAACTAAACAATTCGAAAAATATAAAAGTTTACAACAAATACAACAAGAACAAATTGAATAACAAAAGTATATAAAAAACGGCTGAAAGCCCAAGATGAATGAAGAAAAGAAAATTAGGTTACAAAATACAACACTGGTGAAAAGGTGATAAGGTGACAAGAGTGATGAGTTATGGTGGTAGACTGGCATAAACAGATGCTTTAAATTATTGAAGTTTCATGTGGTTGATGTCAATTTCTGGATTAATGGCTAATAATTTATACTTTATATTTACGTTATAACATGTGATAGGGATTAATGGCTAATAATTTATACTTTATATTTACGTTATAACATGTGATAGTTAGTATGAGGTAATCCTAGGTTTTCTTTCATAAACAATACGAATAATAGATTAGAAATATTAAAAAATAAACAAAAATGGGCAGGTTTATTGAGAATGTATAACAACTACAATACAAAAAGAAGTGGTGTAATCAATTTGATTCATGTTGAGATAGTGACTAACAAATATTATTCATTTATCAAACACACTAGAAAATAAAGTGTTATTGGAAATAGAGGATAATTTGTTTAAATTAATTGTATCATAAAAATAATCACTCACAGTAAATGTTTGTTTGATGTCATAGATAAATTAATGTTTTGTAAACTGAAGTTATCTAGGCTAGATTTAGTTTGAGCAGACAGTGACTAATTCTGTCCCTTGTCCCCAGGGTTTCCGCAACCCCCCGACATAGCCATCTCCCCCGACGGCACCACCCTCTACGTCGCTGAGATCGGACCCAACAAGGTATGGAAGTTCGAACTGTTACCCAGGGCGCAAAAGTAACCACTCCGAGGACCAACAAACAAAGCACAAACAATTACTGTAACAACTCGCCCAGTCGAATTATTCATGTCACAGAATTTAGAGAATATAAAAATATATTGTTTATGGAACTCAATGTAATGTATTGTATATAGGAAAACATTAATAAATAGCAAAGTACAATTTAGGAGTTTATTGAAAGTACATTTATATTACATAGTTGTATTTAATGTTAGGTGTACTGACATCGTTACAAAATAAAAAAAATCATTATTTGTACAGTATATCTCCAGAGAATAATTACTTTTAAAACATGTTTCATCTTATAACTTAAACATCCCGTTAAATTTTAAATTGAATCCAGCTACTTTAAATATCGACCAAAATTTGCTGAATGAAAGAGGGACTCACTTCACTGTATGTTATTGGCCGCACTGGGTATTATATTATAGGCCTACTATGCTACGGGGCCTGGATGATGATGGAACAACATGGACGGCTAAAACAAAACAACTCAAAGATGGCGGCACGAAGATATTTTCATCGTTGTTCTGACGTCGATGACAGGTCTGTCTGTCTGTGTTTCATGCGAGAGCCTTGGTTGGCGCCATCCACGTGGATTCCTGCGTGATATGAGTGAGGTTCTAGCTTTACCATAATATAATATATTGGTTTTAACACTTCTTACCGCGTCGGGGCTGAAGATCTTATGCATTGTACACTGTAAATAACACCAAAACAAGGTGGAGAGCGGTATAAACGTTTTTACGTGATTTCATATTTTGAGTTTGACCCTAGTTTCCGTTTTACTGTTTAAGTTTGTTCATTCATTGAATTCATTTCATTGAATCGAACCTGAGCCTAAATCGGATTCATAATAAATTATATCAGCAGTCTTGCGCCAGCCAGTTACTTTCCTTTGAAAGTAACTTTTAGAAGTTGAAAATTCCTTATGAAAACATATAGATACATTTGTTTTAAATTTTCGAATATTAAAAGCTACTAAACAAGTAACTATAAGGAGAAATTTAGGGAAGAGTAGCATGCGCTTATAGAAAAAAAAGACCTTCAATTAAAATATAAATTATAATAATCTTATGTGCGACGTGCAACGCAGGGGGAACCATAAACATACCATATTGATGGCAAAAAGAGAAAAGGCACATACTAATATCACAAAAGTTTTTAGCCACCATTTGCATATGTTAATACATTTATAAATACTAACAAATAATTCGCAATGAAAAATTTAATTTACTAAAATGCAACCTAAAAAAAGTATATATTTTAGCTATATTTGGACATTTTATATATTATTATATACGTTTTTTTTGATGTGGTAAGGGTAATATGTCGAAACAAATCAAACTCTTGCTTTCTACGTTATAATTTATACTGCTGTGATAAAAGGAACTTTTAAATATACTTCAACCCTT